>PVKU01001866.1:0-264395 GCA_004027475.1 Anoura caudifer | reverse complement strand
CCCTCCTCTGACTACACACAGGTCTCACTTGAGAACATCTTAACGTTATTCCTTTGAGTTTATCACCCTTTCCCCCACCTGCTGTCAAAAGAGCAGAGAAGACAAACTGTCACCACCTTGGGGCACCTCCCTAGATGCTCGAGTGGGAGCCGGGCCATGACAAATTGCAGGGACAGGCAGGAGGCAGCCCCCTCACACCAGATGGCAGCGGGAGTGAGGGACTGAGTGCTTTTCAATAACAGACCCCCCACCCTGCCCAGTGCCACCCCAGTGTCCTTTAAGCAGAGAAATGTAATTTATCGTTGCTGGCAGATTAAGTGGACTGTAGCTTAATTTGTGGCGTGAGGTCAACCAAACTTTACTCCATAATCTCCACTCTGTTCTGAGGATTCAGGTCTATTCTTTGGCTGGTTCCAAGAGAGTGAACTAGAATTCTTTTATATCAAGAAAAAAAAATAGTTTATCCACAGAAGGAAAGAGAAATAAGTTGGAGTTCTGTCTTACAGAAGGGAGGACAGGGGGAAGTTACTGAATTATATACAAGAACAATTTACATCACGCAGGGTGCTGGTTTTGTGGTTATAATTTTAAAAGTGGGTTAGGAAACCCTTTGTGACTGGATGGCTATGGGGTGTGTGCTTGTCTGATGGAAATCTTCAGAGAATTCCCTTGGCTGCCCTCCATGAATTCCTGATTTCAATAAATTAGAAAGCAGATGAACATACCTAAAACTGAGATTTTACTGAACCTAACTTATTTGCTTTTTTCTGAGTGTTGGCTGTAATCACCAATGTCAATTATCAGTGTTTTGCAGCTGGGAACAGGAGGTTCCAGGGTGAAATTCTGACTAAGGAAGACTAAATTCTGATGCATTTTTATCATTACAGAACACTTGGGGTGTCTTCTGGGGTTGTTTAGATGGGTCTAGTCTCTGAGGTCTCTTTCTCCACCTCACATCTGCCCTCATTCCTCCTTCTGCTCCACCCCTCTCTGATTCCCTCTAATCCTACAAAATCTACAGACGGAACCATTTTCCATAAATAGTACAGGAGACCTTTGGCTGGTCCCATTTCTCCCCAGCAACCCGAACAGGTAATAATGTTCCTCTAACCTATGCTCCTGGGCTTGGCGTGCACATGCAGACCCTCTTGTACCTCCTTGGCTGTCAGGGACACACCTCAGCTCATCAACGTCCCCTGTGTCTGAGAACCCAGCGGCTTCTCCACTCTCTGGCTGCAGCTCTCAACAGTCCTCAGTGGAAGCCCTACTTCCTGCCTCAACACCTGCCTTCACTGCTTCTAGCTCCAGACTCTCCCTCATGTCATCATTTGCCTCTTTGCCAATTAACATTGTTCACCCCTTTGAAACCGTATTTTACTCCTATTTTATTTCAACTTGGGATTACACCAGTGGTTCACCAGTCTGTCTGTCTCATCTAGTGTCAAAAAAAACAAAAACAAGGACATGGCAAGAAAAGAAAATTACAGACCAACATCCCTGATGAATATAGATGTAAATATCCTCAACAAAATACCAGCAAATCAAATCAAAGCCAGATATGGAGGAAGGGAGAGTGATGCTTGTACGTACATTAAAAGGATCACACACCACAACCAACTGGGATTTCTCCCTGGATGCAAAAATGATTCAACACGTGCAAATCAGTAAATGTGATACACCTCATTAACAGAATAAAAGATAAAAATCATATAGTCTTCACAATAGATGCAGAAAAAGTATTTGACAAAAATTCAACATACTTTCATGACAAAACTCTCAACAAATTAGGTACAGAACAAACCTGAACAGGTTGATGAAGTACTAGAGTCCTACTATGTGGCTTAGGGCCTGCCACTCACAATACTGTGTTGTATGCTTAAAGTCCGCTCTACATTAAATGTTCTTATCACCCACAAATAATGACAGTGAGGGCAGGAGGGAACCCTGGGGGGAAATGACATACTTATGGCCTTGATGGGGTAGTGATGGTTTCACAGGTGCATACTTCTCCTCAAACTCACTGAGTTGTACACGTTTAACATGTGTAGCTTGTTACACGTCATACCTCAATTAAGTGGTTTAACAAGACAAACAAAAATGAATATTAATCAGGTTTCTTCTCCCATGTTTTGATCTCAAACCTCTGAATATCAGCGAAGAAATGAAATAATTACTTTAAATGTAACACATGAACAATGAAGTCCAAATCCACAGGGAGCTCAGGCACCACAACAGGCACATCCCGTACAATTGGCACCAAACGCAAGCACAGAGGAGGCAGCACAGCGTTCCTTCTGCATCTGGTGCAGGGAGTGGGGCCCAGGATTGCAACACCGGCCTGACACTACAGCTAGTTAGCTGAGCAACCCATGCCACCAGTGTCCCCTCCCCAGTGTGACATGAGGGCTGGCCCTTGCGCTCCTCCTAAGTGCCTGCCAGCGCCCCTGTGTTCTGGTCAGAGAGGGTCCCTCCCAGGACAAATGGGACGGGGAGAAGGCAATGCAGGTGGGGTCAGTGCAGAGAAAATGCAGGGAGCACACACAGTGAAACCAGGAGGGATCTGCCCCCCCCCCCAATTCCTCACGCTATTGGTGCATCCAGAGCTGGGACTCTCCCCACTCCGGACGCGGCGACTCAGAGCCCTACAGCCCCATCCACCTGCACACGCATCACCGGGCACCCTTCTACCACGCATCAGTCTCATGACCAGAGGTTCCTTTCGCATTCAACTAAAATCCGCCTCGCTTTAACTTTTCACACTTGTATTCTCTGGTGCTATGAGCTTCAAAAACTGAATTCACATCCACGTTCATAAGCTGCTCAGAGCCGAGATCGCTCCCACCTCCCAGGTCTTGCCCCACCCCCTGCTGTGACCGAAGTCACGGGGAAGAGCGCTCAGCTTTGTGTGTGTTGTTGGGGGTGGGGGCGGGGAGGTACCCCGGGACCCGCGCGGGACCCGTGCTCCTGTTCACGTGTCCGGCACGCTGGCGCCGAACCAGCTAGAGGTCTGGACCTGGCTGCTCGGTCAACCACGAGAGAGAGAAGCGTCCCTCCCCGGGGTGGAGACGGGGCGTGCAGCCGGCCTGGCCGCGCCCCTCCCCTGGCCACCAGCAGCAGCTCTTCGGGCGCAGTCTCTTTCCCCTGCGTGCACAGCTCTGCGGACACAGCAGGCTGCTCCCAGGGCTCCTCAGAGACGAAGACAGCCGACGGCCTTGTTCCGTGTCCTCGAGCACGCGCGCGGCTGGAGGGTCCCGGGGGCCCCGACTGGGTGGAGCTGTCCCCACCTTCCACCATCCCCGCGCAGCAGCGGTCCGCTGACCCCAGGCCCGGGGAACGAGCGAAACGCCCCCGATGAGCGGGAACAAGCTGCGCGGAGTTCAGGAGGAAGTCCCTTCGTCCCCCGCCCCCCTCCCGCCCTTTCTCACCTGAATGACGGGCTCGCCCAGTCCCACCCTTCGGGAAAGGGACCGGCTGGAGTTAACCCCCCGCTGCCCGCCCCCCCCCTCCCCGAGAAGCCCCTGAAAAACCCAATCCCCCACGCGCCTTAAATACGTGACAAGCCCACATTCACCCTTCCCGAGCCCCGGCGGAGTCCTGGAAGACCGAATGGAATGAACCCTTCAGCGGCCGACCGTCGCCACCGACACGCGGGACACTCCCACGTCCTGCCCCCCAGGAGGAGACCCGCACGCTCGCCCTAGCTCCCTCCGACCGCTGGGTGCGCGGAGGGGCCCGGACGCGGCCTGGGTGCGTGTGTGCGGGGGTGGGGGGTGTGGGGGAGGGGGGAATTGGCGCGAGCAGGTGAGCGGATGGGCACTCACAGCAAAGACCTTGAAGAAGGTGGTCTCGTCGGAGTCCCGCAGCCCCACGGGCGTCAGATGCATCTCCTCCTTCAGAAAGTGCCAGCGGCACCAGTCCGGCATGATGGCGGCCAGGACGCCGGGTAGCACGCAGGTGGCGGCGGCGGCTTCCCCACTGCGGGGCCTCGGGCCAGATCCCCCAGACGGCTGCTCGGGCCGCAGACTCTGGAGGACGCTGGCGGGCAAGGGCGGCTGGCATCGCCCGCCTCCGCTAGAGCAGCGGTGCCCGGCCCCGCGCTGCGGCTGGCTGGAGAACCAGCCGCAGCGCCACCTGGTGGGTCTTCTGAGCAGTATCGCTCTTCTACCAGGCCCCTGGGCTCCTTTCTACTATGCCCTCCTTCGCCTATTAGTATTAGTTAATTCATTCTTTCCACCATTGTTCATTGACGGTCTACTACGTGCAGAAAGACTTCAAGACTGGAGGGCTCAGCATAGAAATCCCTATTCTGCACTTGTGGTAATAGCGAAAGATGGAAGCCACAAGTGTTTTATCAGTAGGGAACTGGTTACATCAACTATAGAGTATTCCAGAAAGGGAATACTAGACAGCTGTAAAAAAAAAAAAAAAAAAAAGAAGTTCTATAATAATTAATATGGAATGATGTTTTTCATCAGGAAATATTTCAAGGGTGAAATGCAAGGTGCAGCTTATGTATATAATGATAAGCAACAAACTCATTCATTCGGTCATTTACTTGACTTCTGTTTGGCACACACTATACTGGAAAAAAAGGAATACACGGATAAATTAGACAATATGCCTGCTTGCTCTAGGGAGACAGACTGCAAAACATATTCACAAAACAATTGGATGGACAATATAGCCTTACATGTACACAACATTGCTATACAAGTGTCTGTCTGAGTTAACAGGGACTCAAACAGATACTTGTATACCATTGTTTACTGTGGCACCATTCACAATAGCGAAAAGGTGGAATGCACACAACCCAAGTGTCCGTGAACAGAGGACTGTGTACACAAAATGTGGCCTAAACATACAAGGGAATAACACACAGCTATAAAACAGGAATGAAGTTCTGACACATACTGCAACATGGATGAACCTTGAAAATATTCTAAGTGAAGTAAGCCTCAAAAGGATTCTACTTGTATGAAATATCTAGAATAGACCAATTGATAGAGACAGAAAGTAAATTACAGATTACCAGAGGCTTGGGAAGGGAAGAATGGGAAGTTATTACTTAGTGAACACAAAGTTTTGGTTAAGGTGGTGAAAAAGTTTTGGAAATAGATAGTGGTGATGGTTGTACAACATGTAAGTGTAATTAATGTCACTGAATTGTACATTTAAAATGGCTAAAATATCAAATTTTATGTTACATATATTTTATCACAATGGAAAAAAGATTATATTAAACAAATTTTCCCCCCAAATGGGAGATATTTCAGATAGGCCTTAAAAAACAAAGAGTTATCTAGGAAGAGAAGAGATGACAGACAATGTAAAAGAATATTCTATGAGAAAAAAACAGGCAAAAGCAGAGAGACACAAGTATAACACAATGTAATCCAAATAGCCTGCAAAAAAAATGCCTGATTTAGGCTATAAATGAAATCATTCTCACCCAAACTTTTAATCAACCTTTCATCTAGCATTGAAATCAGGTAATTTTAGCATCAACAACACAAAATGAAAAAAAAAAAAAGAACCCTATGACCTTCCTACTTTGTGAGGATTATCCTTAACTTCAGGTCATAGCATATTTCCACCATTCTCAATGCATAGTTCCTTTCCTTTTTAAACAACTCTACAGAAAATTCTTATAAACAAAAACAGGTTACCTCTCCATTATTGAGTACACTTCACATGGACATTCACCTTCTTTTATGATTAAACCCATGCCGCTATAGTTAAAGCCTTGTTCTTACCTGGGTATAGCTGAGTGATAATTGGTCACTGTGTTCCAATAACAGCTCCTAAAGCTCTTTTTTAATCATATTTTATTGATTATGCTATTACAGTTGTTCCATTTCTCTCCCATCATTCCCCTCCACCCTGCACACCCCCTCCCACCCACATTCCCCCCTTTAGTTCATGTCCATGTGTCATAAGTTCTTTAGCTTCTACTTTTCCCACACTATTCTTGCCCTCCCCTGTCTATTTTCTACCCACCGTCTATGCTACTTGTTCTCTGTACCTTGTCCCCCTCTCTCCTCCTCCCACTCCCCTGTTGCTAACCCTCCATGTGATCTCCATTTCTGTGTTCCTGCTCCTGGTCTAGCTGTTTGCTTAGTTTGCTTTTGTTTTAGGTGTGGTTGTTAATATCTGTGAGTTTGCTGTCTTTGACCTATTTTTTATCTTCTTTTTCTTAGATGAGTCCCTTTAACATCTCATGTAATAAGGGCTTGGTGATCATGAACTCCTTTAACTTGACCTTATCTGAGAAGCACTTTATCTTCCCTTCCATTCTAAATGACAGCTTTGCTGGATAGAGCAATCTTGGATGTAGGTCCTTGACTTTCATGACTTGGAATACTTCTTTCCAGTCCCTTCTTGCTGGAAGGTCTCTTTTGAGAAATCAGCTGACAGTCTGATGGGAACTCCTTTGTAGGAGACTCTGCCTTTATCCTGCTGCTTCTAGAATTCTCTCCTTCATTTTAATCTTGGCTAATGTAATGATGATGTGCCTTGGTGTGTTTTTCCTTGGGTCCAACTTCTTTGGGACTCTCTGAGCTTCCTGGACTTCCTGGAAGTCTATTTCCTTTGCCAGATTGGGGAAGTTCTCCTTTATTATTTGTTCAAATAAGTTTTCCACTTGTTGCTCTTCCTCTTCCCCTTCTGGTACCCCTATAATTCGGATGTTGGGATGTTTAAAGATGTCTTGGAGGTTCCTAAGCCTCTCCTCATGTTTTTGAATTCTTGTTTCTTCATTCTCTTCTGTTTGGTTGTTTCTTTCTTCCTTCTGGTCCACTCCATTGATTTGAGTCCCAGTTTTCCTCCCATCACTTTTGGTTCCCTGTGCATTTTTCTTCATTTCACTTATTATAGCCTCCATTTGTTCCTCTAATTTGCGACCAAAATCAACCAATTCTGTGAGATTCCTAATCACCAGAGCTTTGAACTGTGCTTCTGATAGGTTGGCTACCAGTGCTATGAGCTCTGCATCTGATAGGTTGACTACTTCCTGGTCACTCAGATGAATTAGCTCCGGGCCCCGGTCTGTTCTCCCTTTTGAGCCATCCTTGCTTTTGTTTTGTTTTTGTTGTTGTTGTTGTTGTTTTTGTCTGGTCTCGGCTGTTATGTAGTGAGGGGCGGAGCCTTAGGTGTTCACCAGGGCAGGGCAGCCCAGCCGCTTGTTGTGATGCTGGATGTGGGGGTGGGTCCGAGAGGGAACTATGGCCCTTGCTCCACACTCTTTTGCAGATTCCAGTCCCTTCAGCCACTTTCCCCTATCAAATCATGCCTTTCTGGTGCTGATTCCTGTGTGGGTGGCCTGCACACACTCCAGGACCCCGTGGATCTCCCGAATGACTCTCCTGTGAGTCTGGGACTCCCTCCCAGCACCTCAGCCCTTACAAGTATTTTCAATGGGTGCTTTTAGGCTTCACTTCCTGGTGCTGGGGCCCTGTGTCGTGCAGTCTGTCTTGCTGCCCGTTTTGGCCTGGTTTATCTGTGCTCGAAGGTGTGTCCGCAGTCAGCCGCCTCTTGCGCTCCGCTAGGCTTCCTCGCGTTCAGCATCGTCGCGCCTGTGCACCTGGGGTGACTGGGCACCCAGGACCACCACCAGCTTATCCCGCTGGGATCCAACTCTGAGGGCCGCTGACTCCACCCCTCTTACCTGTCTGGGTGAATCGTTGTTGTCAGACTCCCGCACAATTCAATTTTCTCTCTGTCCTGGTCGCATTTTCTTTTTTTTTTTTTTTTTGGTTCTATATTTTTGTTGTCCTTAATCTTGGTTGTGAGAGGAGGCACAGTGTGTCCAGGTACGCCTCCATGTTGGCCGGAAGTCCTTAAAGCTCTTAAGAATACACAGTGACTCCATCAAAGCCACACTAAGATGAAGGAACAATGAGAAGGGAAAAACTCTTATAAAGTGTCTGTGAAAGAATCCTCACAAAGTTTAGGAAAAGAGGAAGTCAATGAAAACAATCTCAGAGATCTCTTAAGGTGAATCCTAGAGGCTGAATGGCTTTTGACCCCTTTGAAGTCCTATGTTTTATTTATTTATTTTTAATATTATTTTTTCCACTACCATATATCCCCCACCCCCCTTCCACCTCTACCAACCCTCCTACCCCCACAGTCAACCCACACTGTTGTCAGCATCCATGAGTTCTTTCTCTCTTTTTTTTGTTCAATCCCTCCACCCCTGACATGCCCAGAGCTGTCAGCCATGAATGTTTTAATCTATTTTCCATGTTTTCTAAAATTTTTATAATAATGATTAACTACATGAGAAATAAAAAAATTTAATTGAAACTCATTCTATAGTCAATTCTTACCTTAATTACATAATTTTCTCTGTAAAATATTGATGTAATAGCTACATTAATATCTTCTTTAACTAATGTCAAAATTGACAGAGTGAAATTTTGAAAGTCAAATCTTAAAAATCAAATTATTAATACTATCTGGACTTAAATTTCATGTGACAGACTTATCTCTGGAAAGTTCTCTGTAAGTCCAGTTTTTATATCTAATATCATATCACAAAGTACTATTTAAAGAGCATTTGAATTTTTCCACTTTCAACTAAGCTCATTCTAGAGCAAAATGAAACAAAACAAAACAAAACAAAACAAAAAACCCTCATAATAGACATTTGGAGTCATGGCAAGGCCAAATGACTTGCCCAGAGTCTCATGGTAGGTATAACTCATCTTTTCTCACATCCCATAACATACTTTTACCTTTATGAGTTAAATAGATATAATCAGGCCTCTATTTGAATTCAGTTAGTTGTTAGTGAATTCTTTTTGAACTCGTTTAGTCATTATAGGTACCAAATATTAATAATAAATATTTTTATGTACAAGTTACATTTTCAGATTTTTTAAAGTAATATAATCTTCAGGAAATAGTTTATAACATTAATATTTTTCTGCCTTCATAACAAATCTTCCACAATTAAATATCTAACAGAAAATACAAAAGGTTGATTTCTAGCTTACATGAGAATGTAATATTACTGAATTGTACATTTAAAAATGGTTAAAAATAGCAAATGTTATGCTATGTATATTTCATCATGATGGAAAAATGATTTAAAAAATATTTCCAAAAGGGAGACATGTGGAATGGGCCTTTGAACTTCTCTCATAATTACACACAAAAAGATATTTTCAAAGTCACTGTCACTGGTAGTAGACTTCAGTTCCATTACCCCCGCTTTTAGAATGGATGAATATAATCTCACAATCCACGAACTAAAACCTTTTGCATTAACACCCAAGAAAATTAAGGCTCATGGGAGTTAAAGACCATCTAGAAGCCTAGAAAATCCTGCACAGAGCCAGAATTTAAACTCAAATGTGTCTAACTCTAAATTCATTGTCTTGGTTCTTTCTGCCTCACAGAGTTGCTTGCTATCCCTGGCAAATATGATGTTCTGAAAACCAAGATGGGTACTGAATTAATATTCTACACAAATATATAAAAACCAATAATCTGAAGATACTGGAGACTGACCCAAAGTAGGGAGAAACTAAGGGGTAGTCATCACTTGGGAAAAAAAAACCAGCTCTGGACAGATTTTTAGGTTTTTATGGACTTTTGTCTAAGAGCAGGCCTCAGTCAGGGCTGAAAGAGTTGGCTCAAATTCAGATAGACACATTCAGCTTTACAGATTCATGAATTAGAAGACAGTTCTGGGTAACCATGGGAGCTGGAAAGTGAGAGGAGAAATACTTGAAAGAAAAAGCTGTAGAGGGGATGCCACAAATTGTGAAAATAAAATCTGACCAAATCTCTGGCAGATCCTTGAACTATGTACATATCAGGCAGACTCCAGGCAACCCATCTAAAGCTGAAAAAGACTAAAGAGTGATTTTTATCTGCTGTCAAGTGCAGGAAAGACAAAGTTTGGAGTCTGAGGTCAACCAAGTTAACTGCCTGCTGAAGCAAAAGCTCAATATTCTTCAGAGGAATACAACAGAGTCCAGACCCTTTACAACAGGGGTATCAAACTCATTTTTACCAGGGGCCACATCGGCCTTGTGGTTGCCTTCAAAGGGCCTAATGTAATTTTAAGACGGTATAAATGTCACTACTCCTTAACTAGGGGCAAGGAGCTTGGCACTGCTGCCAGGTAGAAATAAGGTGTCAGGTAGGAAAAAACAAGGTGGAGAAGTGGATTCGGACCATGGGCCTTGTATTTGCCACCTGTGCTTTACAACGTATCATGTATGAGGAGGGACCAAAAACCCCCCAGGAATTATCTTCTGGAGGGCAGGCCCCTTGTAGTACAGGATTCCCTTACTAGGTGAGTGTTCTAGGAACCCATCTGTATCAGTGCACCATTTGGCGTTGTTGTGAGGGGCTGTGTTCAGCTTCAGTGAAGTTTTTTTGAAGACTCTTTCAATGTGTTTGTCCCTTTCATGTTGGGTGATTTTACGAGCGCACCTGCCCACACTGCACTGAGTGTTCAGCAATTTTTGGACAAAGAATGGCATGACCCCTCTGCCCCACCCTTTTTGATCACCTGGTCTCATCATGAGTGACATTTTTTTGTTCCCCTGCATGAAAAAAGTCCTCAAAGGCAAATATTTTGCCCACATGGAAGAGGTGAAACAATAAAATAGCAGAATCACTAGAAGTCATCAAAATTGATTAGTTCAAAATCAGCTTTGAGCAGTGGAAAAAACTTCTTGATAAGTGTATTGCATCAAATGGAGAGTGCTTTGAAGGTGACAAATTAAAACATGTAAGAATAAATACATAATTTTTATAAATAAATTCTGAGATTTTCAGGATCTCTCCTCATATATGTCCAAAATGCAGTGTAGAATTATTAGACACACACACACACGAGAAAAATGTGGCCCGTACTTAAGAGAGGAAGGCAATCAATGAAGACCGGCTCTGAGATGGGCCATACGTTGAAATTAGCAGACAAGGATTTTGGTTAACTTACAGCTTTAGTTAAGAAGTTTAAGGAAATGTGCTCATAATGAAGGGATAGAAAATCTCAGCAGAGAAATAGACTATTAAAAAAAACAAGTAGAAAATACAATTCTTAAATTTAAGAAACAGACTCCAATGGGCTTCATAGCAGATTGGAGATGATATAAATAAAAAAAAAGTCAGTGTGATATATAATAGATTAAAATTTTATTAACCAGTGTCACCCCAATAAATTCAATATAAATAACTAGATAAATAAATAAATAAGTTGGTGAACTTTTATACAGATCATTAGAAATTATCCAATCTGAAAAACAGAAAAAAGATTGGAAAATAGTGAACACAGTTGCAGTGACTTACGAGACAGTAGCACAAGGTTCAACACGTGGGAAACTAGAGTCCTAGAAGTCATAAACAGAAGAATGGAGCATAAAAATTGATTTGAAAAATAATGGCTGGGATGAGAACTTCCATTTTCAGACAAGATAGAGTAACAGGGAACACAGTTACCTTAAAAAAAAAAATAACTGAAACAGCAGTTTTCAAGACATTGGACCTCAGGCAATGAAGGACAGTGGTCCCTGAGAAACAGAAAACAAAGTAAGCCCTATACTAGCTCAGTTTAGCACCTGGAAAGAATTTCCTGAATGGTACAGAGAGGTGGATATCAGGTGGAACCCAGCTAACCCCCTGGAGTCTGGGTGGGCCAAGGCAGCTGCAGTTTATAGGGCTGAGTACAAGAAGGAGGAAAGTTACACAGAGAGAAGAGCTTTGGGGATCTGCAGAGGGTTAGGTTTGTAAAGCATCCTATTTGACTCTTCAGCTGAATGCTGAACGCTACATGCATGTGGAGAAACTACCCAAAGAAACACTAGGCAAAGAAGTACCCGGTAGGATTTAGGGTAACAGTCTTCAGAGGTCACACAACCCTAGGCATTATTCCTCTTAACATCAGCTGGAGTGAAAAATCTCCTAGTTTGTAAATCATAGAGTTGAGTACTTGGAGGAGTTTTGTACAAGTACTAGAGAAAAACTGGTCATACACTAGATGCCACTGTGGTTCTGCCTAACAGAGCTTGGAGGCAAGGCCTGGAGGAATCAGGTTACGTCCAAGTAACTGAACTGCATCTCAGAACCAAGCTCAAGAACCTTTATGGGAAATCAAAACTATCCAGCATTCAACAAGGTAAAATTCACAATGTCCAGCATTCAATAAAAAATCACCAGGCATACAAAGAAGCAGAAAAGTTTGACCAATAATGAAGAGGAAAATCAATCGAAACTGCCCCAGAAATAACACAGATGATATACTTATTAGACCAGGACATTAAAATAAGTATTATACCTTTAGTTCATAAGTTCAGGAAGCTAGAAGAAACAGTAGACATTTTGAGACAAGGATGATATAAGAAAAGACTCAAATAAAATTTCTAGGGATGGCAATTGCAGTGTCTCAGGTGAAAAATACACAAGACAGGCTTATAGAAATAGTAAACTTAAACTCACAAAAATAGAAGCTGTCCAAAATGAAATGCGGGGGGGGGGGGGAATTAAGGGTATCAGTGGGCAATGGGATGATTTCAAGTTGGCTATTATCCACATAAATTATATTTTCCCCAAAGGGGGAGGAAATAGAAAAAATATTTGAAGAAATAATGGTTGAAATTTTTTCCAAATTTTTTGGGAACTACAAACCCATATGTGTAAGAAGTTCAATGAAATCCAAGCAGTGGAGAAACTGGAACACTCATACATCACAGATACAACTATGAAAAGGTAAAGCTACTGTGGGAAGTAGTCAGAGCCATTCCTCAGAAAGTTAAACAGAGTTATCATATGACCTAGCGATTCCACTCTTAGGTTATATTCCCGAGAGTATGGAAAACATATATTCACACAAAAACTTGTATACAAATGTTCATGCTGTTGTGGGAGAAAGAACTCACATTCAGTGGAGATGGCGGAACACGAGCCTTTATTTACGCATGTGGACCCAGAGGAGGAAGTCTCCAAATTCTGAGCCCCGATCCTTGGCTGAGCAGGGCTTTTATTGCTCTCCGGACGCCCTATCCTACATGGCAAAAGCAGGAGGTACAGAAGGTGATGCAAAAATAACTCTAGCCTTGAGGTGTCCTTATCGGAAGTGGGTGTACAGAAGCCAAAAACAGGAGTTAGCTGCTGCGTATAGAAGGCAAAAATGGGAGTTAGCTGCTACAATACCAGTATTACACATAATAGCCCAAAACTAGAAACAATCCAAATGCCCACCCACTGATGAATGGATAAACAAAATGTAGCATATCCATATAATGGAATATTATTTGGCCATAACAAGGAACAAAGTGCGGACACATACTACAACATGGATGAACCTTGCAGACAGTATGCTAAGTGAAAGAGGCCAGTTACAAAGGACCACTCACATACTATATGATTCTATTTGTATAAAATGTCCAGAATAGACAAATTTGAGAGAAAGTAAATTAGTGGTGTCCAGAGGCCAGGGGGACAAGGGAATGGACAGTGACTGCTAAAGGGTACAAAGTTTCTTTTGGGGGTGATAAAAATGTTCTGGAATTATTAGAGCAACAAGTATAAGAGACACACGGACAAAAAGTAGGGGGGGTGGAAATGGGAAGGAGGTGGGGAAGGCTGGGGCGGTGGTCTGGGATGGAAATAAAAGACAGAAAACTGTACAAGAACAACAATTAAAATTAAAAAATTAAAAAATTAATAATAAAAAGTTTTGTTATAGAAAAAATGTTCTGGAATTAGACAGTGGTGATAGTTGCACAACCTTGTGAATATACTGAAAACTACTTAATTGTACCCTTAAACTAGTGAATTTCATGGGATGTGCATTATAGCTCAATAATAAAAGCTCAACAATAAGATATCAAAAAATGTAATTTAAAAATCAACAAAATATTTGAAGAAACACTTCACTAATATATAAATGGCAAGTGGAATATGAAAATATGCTCAACATCATAGTCATTAGGGAAATGAAAATTAAAACCACAATAAGATACCATTATCCATCTGTTAGAATGTCTCAAATTAAAAAGACTATAGAATTTTGACTAGAATGCAAAACAACTGGACCTCTCATATACTCTTAGTGCAAATGTAAACTAATACAACCACTTTGGTAAAGTTTGCCAATTTCATAAAAAGTTAAATTCATCTACCATATGACTCAGCCATTCCACAACTAGATATTTATTTACCCAAGAGAAATGAAAGCATATGTCTATCCAAAGAAATGCACATGAACGTTGCTAGCAGCTTCATTTGCAACAGCCCCAAACTGCAAACAACCCAATGTCCATCAATAGGATGGACAAACTGCAGTATATAGTGCATTCAACACCACCACCACCACCAACAACAACAAAAGCAACAGCATGGATGAATTGTAAAATTATTACGCTAAGTGAAAGATGCCGGAAAAGAATACATAATGTAAAATTACATTTATATAAAAATTTTAAATGAAAAATAAACCGCAGTGACAGAAAGCAAATCAGAGATAGCCTTGATGGCTGGCAGGGAGGGAGGGGGGGTTACCGGAGGGACACAATGAAGAAGTGCGGGGGTCGGGGTGGGGGGGTGTTGACGAAGTTCACGATCTTGACTGTGGCCGTAGTTTCATGTGTGAATACAAGTCAAAACTTAACGAACTGCACACTTCAAATACGGGCAGTTTATTGTATGTCTATCTGGTATACCTTAATAAAGATGTTTAGAAAATAAAAAATTACAATCTTAAAAAACACATGTATAAATTTGGGTGATGTGCTTCAGGAGAAACTTTGTAACATATTAGAAAAGGTATATCACGAATGATCTATGATTCCAACATAAGAAGCTGGAAAATGGAAAGCAGAGTAAACACAAAGTTAGTAGAATGAACGGACTAATAAAGAACAGAATGAAACAGACAGCAGGAAAAAATACTGTATTTCACACAAGCCAGCTCTCAACCCAACTGCCCAAGCACAAACTCCAAACCGCCACGCCACCGTACCCCCGTGAAAGGGGCAGCGGCTCCAGCCGTTCCCTAGAGCTCTTGAGCTTGGGAAGTTCATCAGTTCATAGACGTCTAGAATTTACATTGTGGTCCCAAATAGCAGAGCCTTTAGGAAAACTAAAAAATTAGCTTATTTAGTAATGAGGATTCACCACCACCTTATTCTCTTCTGTTTAATGAATAATCAGTACTTGCCCCCATGAACGGAGGTGGAACGGATTCTGGACATTAGCCACCCGCGCTTCCCCTAACGAGGGGCCTTCACCGCAGCTGCTGAGGACTTCTTCAGAGCCAGCCTCCTTTAAGCTGGGAGGTTCTCTCTGCACTGACCCGCGTCCCCCTGAATTCCAGCCTCCCCACGTCCTCCTGCACCAGAGCCCTTTGGAGGCAGTGTGGCAATTATCAGCCGGGCTTCCAGGAGTCCTATTACAGCAGTTTTCCGACCTACGGCCGCAGGTTGCGACTTTCTGGCTACCGAAGCCCACACCCACAGAGCTGCTTGGAGAAAGTAGGGCTTTCAGACAGAATTTTGTTGCCAGGGACCCCAACCCCGGCCCAGGACCGTATCTAAGGGAACAGCTATCGTTAGGACTTGCGCGTTGTAAATTTACAGCTCCAGGGCTGCGACCCTTCCCTCCCGTTGGGTCTGCATGAGGCGGGCGCATCCCGCACCCAAGCCCCCCTCCCGTGACTGGCAGGGCTTCGGGCGCCACTGCACCGCGCGGGCCTGGCCCGACCGCCCACGGCCTGGAGGCATCGGCTGCGGCGGGAGGGTGGGCCTGCTCGCGCCCGCGGCCTCGGAGTTTAAGAACGTTTCGCATCCAGTGTCCCGGGACGTGGGAGCAACGGCAACAAGCCCACGCGGCGCGGAAGCGGACGGAGGACCCTGGGCTCCACAGGGGCTCCTGAGCACCGTGCAACCGGTATCCCGCAGCCCCGTCGGGCGGAGAAGAAACCTGGAAGCCCGAAGTGCGGGTTTGCAGGTCCTGGTTTGCGAACCCAGTCGGAGGGCTTCTCGGTGAGCGGCAGCAGTCGCAGCCAATAGCTGCCACGTCGCCTTCCCCGGTGTCCGTGGACGGGCTGTTGCTCCGCACACCAGCTCCTAGCGGAGCTCTGGGCTCCTGCCCAGAAAGCCGGGTGGCTCCGCTCCCGCCTGCCCATCGCGCTTCCCCCAGTCCCCCGTGCCTCCTGCGCGTCTCCCCAGCCAACTGCACTGCTATCAACCCCCCACCATCGCTCTCAACCCTGCTCCGGGGAACCCTACCGCCCCTCCAACCCGCCCCGACTTGTGGCTTGTCTTCAGTATCTCTTGGGAGGACGAATGTTTGTGGAGGGTGGCCTGATGAGGACCGTCCAGGAAGACGGTGACCTGTGCGGAAGATGTCGTTTTAAGTAGCTTAGAAGTGTTTTTACTCCCCTGGGCTGGTGTCCTGATGTTAGTCAGTGGGAAGGGAATGTGAGGACTCAGGACCAACACATCGCTTAGCCTCGTTTTCTTAGTTCAGTGCTTTCCCCATCCCAGAGGGTGTTTGTTGTTTGTTTCTCAATCCCAGGTGATTCCGGGGCAAAGCACGGACATAGCTGGAAAACTGAGCTGTGATTGCCCAAACTCACAGCGTAACATGCTCTGTGTGAACTGTGATGTCCTCTGATTGATTCCATGATTTCATTCTGCTCTTTGAGTTTTGGTGGGCGCTAGGTGATGGGCCGCCCCTTTCACTCTTCAGCTTTTCAGAGAACACATGCTGGTGTTGAAACTATCCTAAGCGTCTTAGGGAGATTTGTACCCACAGGTCTTCTGAAAGCGAGCCACGGAGGATCCTTTCAACTGCAGCCTTCTGCAGAGCTGAGGGAGCATGAGCCACCTGCAGAACTTACTGCTAGATTCCCTCCTGAGCACGAAGCACGTGGACAGCGCAGCCCTCATCAAACTCCAGGAGCGGAGCCTGTCTGTGGCATCGCCAGGGTTCAGTGTAAGAAAGAAAAGTTGGGGCACAGAGTTTTAAATTAAAAAAAAAAAGAGAGAGAGAGAGAGAGTCTGGGCATCAGCATTTCAGACAGACTTTTCTGGGAAGAGCCATAGTAAACATTTTAGGCGTCCAGGCCGTATGGTTTGTGTCACCACTGCACACCCACTCTGCAGTTGTCATGGAAAGCAGCCACAGACAATACAGTGAAAGACTGGGTGTGAGCGTCTCCCCATGAACCTTGATTTATGGATACTGAAATTTTAATTTCATGTAATTTTTACCCATCACAAAATTATTCTTTTGATGTTTCCCCCTACTGCTTAAAAATGTAAGAAACCGTTCTTAGGTGCAGGCATTCAAAAGCAGGTAGTGGGCCAAATGTGGCCAGCCTGCCGTAGTTTGCTGGCTCTCGGTCTATTTAACCTCCGCAGGTCATGCCCAGTGACGTCCGAACACTTGTGAACGGGTTCGCCAAGAACCCTTTGCAAGCCAGAAGAGAAGGACTGTATTTCAAGGAGAAAGACTACAAATGCGTGCGGGCAGACGATTATTCTCTTTATGCTAAGAATGTGAGTCTGGAAGGTTTGAAGACAGCTGGGGGAAACCTTCAGAATTTGACTCCAATTTTCTGAATCTTTTCTGATCTTATCTGTGGAACAGACTAAGCCCATTATTGCAAGGGCAGTGTTTGAGACCGAAGTCTAGTGCCAGGGAGAGCGTATGCAAAAGAAAGTACTAACAGAGAGCCTGGTTTTGAGAAATATTTGCTCCAGAATCTATCAACTAAGCCTTGCCTGAACTGCCTCTTCCCACTACAGTCTATCCTTTGTATTCCACATCCTCCTAAAAAAATAAAAAATAAAATAAAATTTTAAAAAAAAAGGTGCTATCACGCTGTGCTTAAAACCTCTCTTGACTTTCTGTTGCCTGTTAGGAAGCAAGGGGATGAAATCTCATTGACTGAAAGCCCTATACTATGGATTAGGCACACTTCATCCACATTATAAACTAAGTAGCCTCATTTTACAGATGAGGAAACTGAGGCTAAGCAAGGTCAGATAACTCTTCCGTGGTCATGCAGCAGAAAATGGAGGTGCTGGGATTCAAGCCCAGACCTCTCCAATTCCACAATGTATATATATACCCTCTCTCATTGGGATAGGGGTATATTATAATCAACTGGGGAACTTTTTGAAAATACCCATGCTGTTTCTATGACACCTAAAACTTTTAGAGTAAGGCAACTAAATCAATGAAACAGTCCAAAACAAGTGTAGAAATACATGGAAGTCAGGAAATTGTGAAAAATACAATTGTGGAGCATAACTGCTAGTCCTGTGATCAGAACCAAGAGAAGGCATTCAATTTTATTCTTATCCAGGAAAACACTGGTGTGGTTGTTGTGAAGACCCATCTGTATCTTCTGGTGGCAACTTACACCGAGGGCATGTATCCTAGTGTCTGTGTGGAGGCCACAGAGAAGCTGGGTAAGTTTGTCTCCTGGTGCCTCTCTTCGTTCCCTACGGTAGTTGAGTTTTCCGACTGCAAGTGACAGAGACCAGATCAGTAGGATACAGGAAGCAGGAATTGATTGGAAGGATACTGAGGATTCTTTCAGAACCACTGGAAGGATGGAGTCCAGCTGAGCCACAGGGAAAATGACTCCGGGGACTGGGACACTGCTAGAACTTCTCTCTGATCTCCCTCTCTGAGAGGGTCAGGTTGGTCCTGTCCCATTGTGAGCTGCCATCTTTCCTGACTGGTATCATGACCAAGCCCCACATTCTACCTCTTAATTTCTTTTAAAACCCTGAGCTGACCTGTCTTGGATCATATGGTTTACCCTTATGACATTCAGCTGGGTAGGGGAGGGGGAGGGAGGCAACCAGTTGAAAAAACAAGAGACGTAGTTGCTGGGGGCCACCCTCTATAGAGACACCTTTTACAGAAAAAGAAATTTTTGTGAGCCAGGCAACCAGCTTGCTGGTATCTACTCCAGTCTCCTTCTATGGCTATACATTTTTGAATAAAGATCTCAAGTTGAGCTTAATAAATGATATAAATTGTGTTTGTGCTCAGGTTTTTAATCTACCATAAATTGAAATTTCTAAAAATTTTTTGGAGTGATTTGAACAATCTTTTGAAATAGTTCTTCCCTTACTTCTACTAGTAAGGAAAGCAGCAATTCCTTCATTCTTTCAACAAATGGCGGTGACATACAATGTACACTGCACTATCCTAATAAACAAGGAAACCAGGGTATATTCTTTGCCTTCCACACCTCTGTACGTGCTGTTCTATCTTCCTGAAATGTCTTCCTTTTTTGTTCCTGCCCCTTCACATCCAGTTGGTGTATTTCCGAAAATTGAAGACCCAAGTGAGATCTTAGACATCCCTCCGCTGTGCTATGTATTTTTTGCATACCTTTATTACTACTGCCCTTATAGTTCTTTGTTTACCTGAACTGTGAGCCCCTAGAAGGCAAGAATTGCATTGTTATCATTCTCCTTTCTCCAGCACCTAAGTTAGTGTCAAATGTGGAGTAGACAATTAATACATGTTTGATGAACAAATAAATGAATGACCCCTGCCTAACAGGATTGGGGAAGGCTCCAGAGAGTTGAATCTTAAGGGCTAATTGAGAAATCAGGTACCATCACAGAAACTATATATTCTTTTTTTTAAGTTCTCACATTTTTAATACTTCAACTGTCCTATTGTATATGCACGTTGCAAAACAATGGTGCTCAGGAATCATCACAAATAATACACGTGATATACCTCTGAGGCTCCAGAAGGAAGACTTCTAGGGCGTGCAGTGATGTTGCATCACTAACAGCGTGTATCACTGAATCAAGCATGCTTCAAGGGCATTACGTTAAAACTACCGGAAGAATCAAAACATAATAGTCTGATCCAATTAAAACAATAACCTCAATTCTAAAAAAGGTATATTTCGCAGGATGATTTCTTTTTAAAAAAAATTTATTAGAAATTATACATTCTTGCTTAGAGCCAAAAGACTCCAAAGCACGTACATGAAATGAGGACAGCTGACATCAAGCCACTGAGACCCACTGCTCTGGGGAGGGACGGGGGGGGGGCTCTCTTGAAAGAGGCTGGATGCTCCTGAGGGGTGGATGGAGCTGATACCCACTCAGGAGCCAGATACATACTCACTACTTCTATTTTCCTCACATGTTTTTTTTTTAATTATATTTTTCTCTATCAAAAATTATACATTATAATTAGAGAAAATTTGAGAAGCAAAGCATTATGACTAGTTTTTTTATTATGAAAGATTCTAGGAACATAATCGATATTTTTCTATTTCTAGTTCCCCTGCTAGACAAGGAACTCCCTGAGGGCAGGGACTGGGTCCTAACTATCAGTCATCCTTGTATTTTTGGTACCCAACACAGTGCCTAGAACCTGCTAGTCACTCACCAGTGTTTACGGATAAACAAATAAATGAATGAATCATACTGTAGTGATAATTTGCTGCTCATGAATAATAACCATTTTCTGTTTCTTTCAGGAGAATATCTAAGAAAAAAAGGAAATTAAGTCATCAGAAGACTATGAAGGACAGCTTTTATTGTTTCAGAAGATAACTACAGATTCTTAAAAAAAAGTACTGCCTTCCTGTTGTTGAAAAAGACCAGGCAGAATATACTGAAAAGGAAAAATGAGTTAATAGATCAATTTCTTAATTTCAAAAGACCTTTTTTAATTGGAATTACTGGGCCAACTTGTTGTTGTTTTTTTTTAAGTGTTAGTCATTGGCATGAGTGTGAGAACACTGATAGTTTCACAGGGCACATCTGTTGGGAGCATTTATACCATTGTCTCTACTTTCATAGGGTTTTTTTACACTTACTTATTTTTAATTGTAGCAAAATACATATAATATAAAATTTACCATCTTAACCACTTTAAGTATTCAGTTCACTGGCATTAAGTACATTCACATTGTTGTGCAAACATCACCAGCCATTCATCTCCAGAACTCTCTTTGTCTTGCAACACAAACTCTGTACCCATCAAACACTAACTCCCCATTCCCCTCTCCCTCCAGCCCCTGACAACTACCCTTCCACTGTCTGCCTCTGTGAACTTGACTACTCTAGGTACCTCACATAAATGGAACCATACAATATTTTTCTTTTTGTCGTAGGAAAGGTCATATGGTTTCCTTCCTTCCTTCCTTCCTTCCTTCCTGGAACTGCCAGACTGTTTTCCACAATAGCTGCACCATCTTACATTCCCACCAGCAGTGCAGAGAGATCCTACTTTCTCCACATTCTTGCTAACACTTCTTATTTTCTAGTTTTTGATAATTGCTAGCTAATGGATATGATGAAATAGATCTCATTGTGTTTTTGATTTGCATTTCTCTAATGATTACTAATGTTCAGCATCTTTTCATGTGCTCCTTGGCCATTTGAGTATCCTCTTTAGAGAAATGTCTATTTGAGTCCTGTGCATATTTTTAAATTTTGGATTGTTTGGGTTTTTGTTGTTGTTGGGTAGGAGTTCTTCATATATTCTGGATATTAACCCCTTATTAAATATATCATTTGCAAATATTTTCTCCCATTCTATAGGTTGCCTTTTTACTGTTTTGACAGTGTCCTTTAATGTGCAAAGTTTTAATTTTGATATAGTACAATTTGCATATTTTGTCTTTTGTTGCCTGTGCTTTTGGTGTCGTATCCAAGAAATAATTGCCAAATTTAATGTTATGAAATGTTTCCTGTTTTCTTCTAAGAGTTTTATAATTTTAGTTCTTATATTTTGGTCTTTGGTCCATTTTGAGTTCATCTTTGTATATTGTGTAAAGTAAGATTTCACCTTCATTCTTTTCCACTTCAAAGCTTTGCAAAAAGATTCCTTAAAGTTATTAAAAATTGCCCTCTCTATTCATACTGCCCAACCTTCCACACCTGATCATTTTATTCCATTACCTAGTACAATGTTTATCACACAGTAGGCATTCAATGATCTGTGAGTGAATATTTAAAGTAAGGGAGAAAGGAAGAAGGGAGAAAATAAGGAAGGAAGGAAGAGGGAGGAACAGACTGGAAATGGTGCGAGTGTTCTAGCCCATGCAGTTGTCTAGTTCCCTGAGCAGGTCTGGCCCAAGAACAGCCCCTTACCTGGGCAGTGCCCAGACCTGCATCAGCCCAACTCCATTCTTAGTAACTTGAACATCACGGAACCTCTTCAGATTTGAGAATCATTCTTAGGATCCTAAACTAAGTCATTCTTGGGTCACCATAAAAAGGCTGCATGGAACAGGGGCTGTATTTCCATCCCCCATGGCCTACAAAGGAGAGGTGGTGGGATCAGAGCAGGCTGGATAGCCTGGAGGAGAGGGATGGATGGAGGAAGGAGAGAGAAAGGGAATGGGGGATTTGGGGGAAGAGAAACAAGGAAGGGGATACTTTGGGGGTGAATTAGGTGAATATAATGTGGGGGGATTGCTCACTATACTCTATTCACAGATTCTAGAGAACTTCTAGGAAAAGATGCTGTGAATTGGTTTAGCTGTGTTAAAAGATAACTAATTACAGTCATTTCTGGGAATTGCTGCTTAGCGTTTCTAGCTAATCACTGTTCAGGCTGCAAGTATTAGCCATATCGTGAATATCTGTCAGAGCGTCTTTTGTTGTAAATTTTATTTAATTGCAACACCTGCTCCTGATGATTCCCTCTATCCTCACCCACCCAAGCTGCTTCCTCTACACTAAAAACAACCCAGAAGGAAAGCTTTCTAAGAATACAGGGGGCGGGGCAGAATAAATGCTTATAAATATACCACATAATTACTTTTTATTTAGGGTGAAGTTTGGTAGCGGAGGGTCACCAAAGCACGAAAAAAATTTCTTTGCAGCCTCTAACCCCCTTTTCTCATCCTCACCAGCACACACACACACACATGCATGTGCACACACCACTCTTTGAACATGGGAGCCATGATGGTTTCAGAAACTGTGGCTTCCCATCTACAAACCTTTGCAATCTGGTGCTTTGCAGATGAACGAAGTTCTTTTTCCCATTTTACAAAACAGGATACAAAGGCCTTAGAGTCTGTTACTAACAGTGCCCAGGACACTCAGGAAATCTGTGTCATATCAAGCAATATGGGGTTTGAATTTCAACAAAAGAAGGTCAGGTTAAATCCAAAGAAAAACATCTTGACTTTTAGCTTAGAAACGTGTGTCATTCCCTGCATTAGATATAGTTTTGCAAAGTGACTTTCCAGGATACATCTTGTGGGTGTATGTACCTGTGTGATCCTTTGGGCAGTCTGGAGAGAAGCAAGTCAACAAGACCCCAG
Organism: Anoura caudifer; assembly: GCA_004027475.1. NCBI lineage: Eukaryota > Metazoa > Chordata > Mammalia > Chiroptera > Phyllostomidae > Anoura > Anoura caudifer. Next base: position 241,102 of record PVKU01001866.1, on the reverse strand, counting down.
CTCTCAATCCCGATGCCTGCCACCACCATCTCTGCATGCGGGTGATCCCCTGGGACACCTGACCAGGGCTTCTCTGCCAAGGTTGGGATGCAGACAGGGAATTGCATGCACAGAGAAGGAAAACAGATTGGAATCGGTTAGTTCCTACCTAAACTCATCAACTTTTATCCAGTCAAAACTTGGCATTGACACCGGGCAATTGACCTCTCCAGGCCTATCATTCAAATACAGACACTGCAGAATGCAAAAAGCATGTCAAGTCCTCCACCACAGCAGGCTGGGAGAAAATCTAGGCTTTGGAGTCAGGGTGGAAACAAGCTATGCTGTTTTAAAACATTACTTAACCACTGTTAAAAAAAAAAGACTGGAATCAGGAATCAGAAAATAAAATATAGGAAAAAGATTTTAAAAGGTCAAACATTTTCTCCTTAAAAGTACTACTTCCATGTAAAATTGTAAGCTGGCCCTTTGCATCCTGCCCCCCAATAACTGGGTTATTGGGCAAGAACAAAATGATGAAAACTTGGAAGCCATCTAGAGCAATTTGCATCTGGTATGTGAATCCCCTCTCTGTGCCCCAACATCTCCTCATCCTGTTTCTGTCTCAGAACTTTAAGTGACAGCAAACCCATTGCCTGTTGGGGCACCACATCTGTCTCTGGAGCACGCTGACCGAGGGGCTGAACACTCTGCCACTGCATCGCCCTGTTGCCCTGACGTTGTCTTTTGGAGACATACAAGTCCAACCTCTTCTGCGTACAAGCTTTTCCTCACCACTGCGAAACCTCAGTCATGTACCCTTTCATACTGGCCTTACATTCCCAAATTTATGACCGCTCCTGAGTCATGGTGTCAGACTCCTTCACCATCCCTGTTGTCCTAGTCCCAATTTGCAAATGCTCCTCCACAGTGGGGTAGGGGCAACCGAACCCACACCACATCCTGAGGTTTGACTAGGTCTAGCAGTTATCTCATATTTTTGACTACCTGGCTTTTGAATATTTCCTATTGGGAGCCTGGTTGTCCCTAAGAAAGAAGTCAGAACTTGCTTTCCAAGCCTCCCTGACAGCTAGGTTTTAGGCATGTGATCTAGACTCTTCTTACTACATACAACCACGTGAGACTGTGACTTGGAAGATATGGACATGAAGAAGAACTGTACTGAAGCCATTTTGGTAAGGAGGACACAGTGACATCCAGCATGTCACAGACAGGGTGGGTGAGGTTCTTTGGACAGAGGCCTAAGCCCAGAAATTGAGGGATAAGCTACTGTGCCAGGCAGAATGGTGGCCTTCCGATAACATCCTCATGTCTCAATCTTCTGAAACTGAACAGGAGTATTTGACCTCACATAGTGGATGTGCCCAAGTTTAGGACCTTGAGATGGGGAGATTATCTGGATTACCTGGGTGGGTCTGATGTAATCTGTTGAGTCCTTGTGAGAGGGAAGCAGGAGGGTCGGTCAGAGAAGGCGATGTGATGATGGAAGACGAGAGAGAGAAAAGGAGATATAAAAACAGAAGCAGAAGTCAGAGAGATAGAGAGATCGGAAGATGTCACTCTGCTGGCTTTCAAGCTGGAGAAAGGGACCACCAGCTGAGGAATGCAGGTGGCCCCTAGAAGGTGGAAAAGGTAAAGAAAACATCTATCCCTAGAGCTTCTAGAAAGGAACACAGCCCTGCTGAAACCTTGACTTTATAGCCCAGTGAGACCCATTTTGGACTTCTGATTTTCAGAACTATGCAAGAATAAATTTGTGTTGCCTTAGACTACTAAGTTTGTGGTACTTTGTTATATAGCAGCAATAGAAAACTAATACCACCTAATAACTAATACCACCTAATACAACTAATAACACTAATATCACAAGGTAAGTCAGTGCTGGTGGTAGCCAATCTCCCTTGGAGCAGTTTCATGCGATGTAGGTGCTTCCCTGAGCAGCGCAGCCTCCTTCGGAAGTTTAGAGACAAGGTGAAACTCAGGGTGGGGGTGGATTTAACTCAGAGCAGGGAATCTTTTTAAGAACAAAAAACCCTAAAAGGGTCATGACCTTGGTTGCATCTAAAAGTAAAGATTTTGCTGTTTTAGATTATAAACTGGTCTGGATGAAAACCAGCTGATGTGTGAACAATCTAATGGGTTCAATAGGCTTTTCAACCCTTGTAATTATCTCTCTGCTAAAGTAAATGTTAGCCTAACCATTGACATTTGATAAGTGACCCTGTGCTACCCAAAAGAGATAACCTTGAGTCATTTTTTGAGAAGTTAATATACATTCATTATCATAGGATATTATTTTATTATGATGTAGAGAAATAAATTCATATGCGTGTTCAAATAACTGTGTTGAATATGTATGTGCATTTTTCTGTTTTCTTGTATGTGCATATTTTTTTTTTTTTAAAAAAACATGTCACTCTGTATAGAACAAATAGTGACTTTTCTTTGCAAGTCTGAAGACCAGGCAGTGGTATTGGAGAGGCCAGGATGAGGACCTACTGGTGAAACAAACCAAATTAAAGATGAAGTGTTTCTGTAGGGACCACAGTCCTCTTAAGTTGTGTTTTTGCTGAGACTGATTACATGTTTTCCTATTCCAGCGAAGTGTGTACCACCACTTCTCAGGTTAATGAAAACAATCTTTCTCAAAAGATAAGAAACTTGCCATTTGTCAATAAGAAGACAGCCTGTCAAATTATGCATAAATAAAACCACAACAAGAGGGCCTCAGTCATTTACAGCCATTAATTTCATCCTCTTTGAAAAAGCCCAGAGAAAGAGGTAAGTGACAAGTAGTTCATACACAGAGACATGGGCGTACTAGGAACTGCTGCCAACTCTACAGGATCTAAAATAGTTCTTTGGCAACTGAGCAAGGAATGGATTCCAGGCCCAGGGGCAACTGTGCACATCAGAGGAATGGGCTCCCTCCCTCCAGCTGGGGCCCCCGCTAATCCTGCGGTCTTCCCAAGCAGCCTGCTCTGCTTTCAGGGCAGCCAACTAACGCTTGACAAAAGCCAGCAGCAGGAGCAGCCCAGCCCACACCCAAACCCAAGCCCAAGCCCAAGCCCATGCCCACACATTGCTACTGAAAATGTTTTAAAGATCTTATAACACATTGACTCTCTTTAGCAAGAGAGACTCTCAGTGTCCTCCTCCTTCCTTTCAGAGTAGGCTGTGTCAGCCTCCCTTTGGCTGATATTAATAGGAGTCCCCATCCCAGGCATTATCAGCTTATGTGTGAGTTGACCGAGGCTGGTTTATTTCACATACAGCAAACATTTCTGGAGCACTCGCTATACCCAGGGCCCTGTTCTATGGCTTGGGGAAAAGTTCAGAGAGGACTAATAATAATCACTAAACAAAGAATGGCTCAGGGAGGAAAACAAAAATAAGGCCAGTTCCAAGGTACTGCACCCTTACTGTGTGTCAGACCCCATGGTATGCACTTTGCACAATTATTCCATTTGATCTTCAAAACTATCCTGTGAGGTAAGTATTTTCATTCCCATTTCACAGACTAAGAAACTAAGGCTCAGAGAAATGGAGAGACTGGGCAAAGCTCAGAGTATGAAGGTTGTGAGGGGAATTGATTCAGTGGTGACTGGGGTGCCCATGAAAGTTGTTGAGCAGGGTCATGACTTGACCAGAGATGAAGGAGATAGAATAAGTCAAGAGGCAGCTGTATCAGCAAGGAGATCAGTTAGCATTTGGTGGAAGAAGGGAAGGCTGACATGCCAATCTGAACAGCATACATATGTGCATATGTACCTTAAGACCGTGATCATCTATAATAAAAAAAAAAAACTATAAAGAAAAGCTAGGAAATTGCACATGCAAAAATTTGGGCCAAGAATTACTTCTGGGAAGGGTGGACAGAAAGGGGGAGAGAAGGTAATTAGGGATGAAGTCTCACTAGGCTTACCTAATATTTATTTTTATTTTATTTCATTTTTCATCTTTACTGAGGTATAATTGACTAATAAAATTGTCACATATTTAAAATATACAATCTGATGCATTGCTATATGTATTCATTGTGAAAAGATCCCAACATCAAGTTAATTAGCACATCCATCACCTCACATATTTCCTTTGTTTTAAATTTTCTTTTTGGCAAGAACACAGTTGTGTTCTCTTAGCAAATTTTAATTATACAATGCAATATCCCTTGAATGGCTGCCACCAGGCCTATGTACAAGCTCCTTCCAGAGGGATTTTGGCAACCTGGCTTCATAGTTGGAGATTTCTAGTTGTTTTTCTGTGCATGGTTGCCTCTGAGCGAGAGGGAGAAGGTGGTGGAAGGGCCCACTGGCTCCTCTGAGTTCCATGGAGGATGGTGGCTAGCCCTAGAGGTGTGAAAATTAGAAGCTGGATCCTCAGGTAGCAGGGTGTAAAGTGTGCAGTCAATCTGCTTCCAGAGAAAGACTGGGAGACGGGTGTTTTTACCTGCTCCCTCCATGTTGAGCCCTGGACAGATAACCTCAGCGAGTGCTCCCATGCTGGTTAAGAACTGTGTGTTTTCTATAGTCCTGTGAGTCTTATAGACATAACCCCATTGATTTCAGAGATAGGTGATTCGGGGGCCCATTTCTTGGGTGGGAGCCTTAAAAGTTGTAGTACTAGATGTGGGGTCCAAACCCTTTGCTCCTCAGAGAAGCTGAGGGTTCCTCCTGATTGGATAGCATTGTGCCAAGGTTGGGGTTATGGAGACAGTGTGTCTCAGCCTTCCCCACCCATTTTGATGTGGGTATTTTCTCACTTGCCTGATGTGTGGAAGTCATTAAGCTGGTTTCTGGATTTGAACTGCTCTGTATGCAGCTGTACCTTTGGTGTACCTGTGGGAGGAGAGAAGTTAAGCTGCCTTCTATGTTCACTGTCTTGTTCCCTCCCTTTGCCTCATTAAAAGAGTATTTATTTATTTTTAATTTTTTAAAATATATTTTATTGATTATGCCATTATACTTTTCCCATTCCCCCCCTTTATTCCCCTCCACTCTGTACCTCCATCCCTCCTGCCTCCCTCCCCATTAGTTCATGTCCATGGGTCATACCTGTAAGTTCTTTGGCTTCTCCATCTTCTATACTATTCTTAATCTCCCACTATCTATTTTGTGACTACCATTTATGCTTCTTATTCCTTGCACCTTTTCCCCCAGTCCCCCTTCCCCTCCCCACTGATAATCCTCCATGTGATCTCTATTTCTATGAATCTGTTTCTGTTCTAGTTGTTTCCTGCCAAGATGGAGGCATAGGTAGACACACTGTGCCTCCTCACACAACCAAAAGAAGGACAACAACAATTTGAAAATAAAAAACAACCAGAACTGACAGAAAATTGAACTGTATGGAAGCCCGACAACCAAGGAGTTAAAGAAGAAACATTCATCCAGACCACTAGGAGGGGTGGAGATGGGCAGCTGGGCAGAGTGGCAAGGTGGCAGCTGGAGGACTCAGCCAGGCAACAGCTGGTAGAGCAGGCGGTCCCACATTCCCATGCAGATAAACTGGCAGGAACAACTGGGGAGCAAGACAGACTGCAAAACCCAGGGCTCCAGTGTGCAGAAATAAAGCCTCAAACCTCTGATTGAAAACACCCATGGGGGTTGAGATGGCAGCAGGAGAAACTCCCAGCCTCACAGGAGAGTTGGTTGGAGAGACCCACAGGGTCCTAGAATGTACACAAACCAATCCACCCAGGAATCAGCACCAGAAGGGCCCAATTTGCTTGTGGGTAGCGGGGAAAGTAACTGAAATCCGGCAGAGAGTGGAGCAAACACCATTGTTTCCTCTTGGACCCCTCCCCCACATATAGCTTCACAACCCAGTGACTGGATGCCGTGCCCTGGTGAACACCTAAGGCTCCGCCCCTCACTACATAACAGCCGAGACCAGATGAAAATAAAACAAAACAAAACCAAAAATGGCTCAAATGGGAGAATAGATCAAAGCCCCAGAGCCAATTCATCTAAGCAACCAAGAGATAGCCAATCTATCAGATGCAAAGTTCAAAGCACTGGTGATCAGGATGCTCACAGAGTTGGCTGATTTTACTCACAAATTAGATGAAAAAATGAAGGCTACAATATGTGAAATGAAGGAAAACGCACAGGGAACCGATAGAGATGGCAGGAAAACTGGAACTCAAATCAATAGAGTGGACCAGAAGGAAGAAAGAAACAACCAAACAGAAAACAAGGAAGAAACAAGAATTCAAAAAAATGAGGAGAGGCTCAGGAACCTCCAGGACATCTTTAAACATCACAACATCCGAATTATAGGGGTACCGGAAGGGGAAGAGGAAGAGCAACAAGTGGAAAACTTATTTGAACAAATAATAAAGGAGAACTTCCCCAATCTGGTAAAGGAAATAGACTTCCAGGAAGTCCAAGAAGTTCAGAGAGTCCCAAAGAAGGTGGACCCAAGGAGGAACACACCAAGACACATCATAATTACATTAGCCAAGATTAAAGATAAGGAGAGAATCTTAGAAGCAGCAAGAGAAAAGGAGACAGTCACCTACAAAGGAATTCCCATCAGACAGTCAGCTGATTTCTCAAAAGAGACCTTACAGGCAAGAAGGGGCTGGAAAGAAGTATTCCAAGTCATGAAAAGCAAGGACCTACATCCAAGATTGCTCTATCCAGCAAAGCTGTCATTTAGAATGGAAGGGCAGATAAAGTGCTTCTCAGATAAGGTCAAGTTAAAGGAGTTCATCATCACCAAACCCTCATTATATGAAATGTTAATGGGATTCATCTAAGAAAAAGAAGATTAAAAATATGAACAATAAAATGACAGCAAACTCATAGTTATTAACAACCACACCTAAAACAAAAACAAAAACAAAAACAAAGTAAGCAAACAACAAGAACAGGATCAGAACCACAGAAATGGAGATCATACGGAGGGTTATCAGCAGGGGAGTGGGAGGGTGAGAGAGGGGGAAAAGGTACAGAGAATAAGTAGCATAAATGGTACGTGAAAATAGATAGGGGGAGGGTAAGAATGTATAGGAAATGTAGAAGCCAAAGAACTAATATGTACAACACACTGACATGAACTAAAAGGGGGAGATGTGGGTGGGAGGGGATGTGCAGGGTGGAGGGGAGTAAAGGGGGGAAATGGGACAACTGTAATAGCATAATCAATAATATATATATTTTTTAAAAAGCTAAAAAAGGATTTATCTAAGAAAAAGAAGATCAACAATATGAACACTAAAATGACAAGCACAACTATCAACAACTGAACTTAAAAAACTAAACAGTATTTAAATGCCGTGCCTTGTGCTGTACCGTAGGCACGAGGGTACGTACAGTACGCCTGGGTGAACACAGACACCTGAGTGACCACTGTATTCTTCTTTGAAACCCTACGTATCAGGCTTGCACAAACTCTCTCAGTTTAAAGTGCTCTTAGCATCTCAGAATTTGTCAGTTCCCTGAGAAAACAGCAAACACCTAACAGTTTGGTTTATTAAGTAGCCTTAACTTCAAAGTAGTAGCTTATGTGGTGTTCCTCAAAAATTTGAAATATCCTGTGGTGCTCCTGTGTTTTCTCTGTGGTCTCCTGAATGCTTCACGCACAGGCTGGGAACCATCATACAACATTACGTATGTCCGTGTGTATGAAATGATTCATGGCCCCAGCTCCGCCTAAGCAGCCCCTGCCTGACGGCCCTGGTTTGTGCCCTGGTTATATCACCTCCTCCCGCTGTTCCTTCAGCCTTAGTAGTGCTTGTGGGTGAGTACAGATGTGAATAACTCAACAACCTGTGAAACAATTCCCTGGATGAAATGATCTACAATGGACTTTCATTAATACATTAGAAGAGAATTAAATAAAAACACCTCTTCTTTGATCTGTTTTTATCTCATACTTATTTCTTTGACCCAAGACAAGTAGGGAATACTAGCTAGTTTTAAATTATCCAATGGCACATAATAAAGGAGAGTGCAAGTGTGGACACAAACCTTACTCAATGGGGCAGGGGCAAGGCCTCATGGCTGTGGGTTAACTGCAAGAGCCATCACGAGAGGCCTTGCCACCTTTCTGAGATAGAGGCAGTGGGGACACAGAACCAGGGATAAGCACGTGGTCATTTACGTGGCCCTCTGACCCCAAAGTAGCTCCTGTCCCGTAGGTCTTTATACCTGAAATTCCCTTAATTGTTCTTTTTCTCCTTTGAGTTGTTACCCTGCATTGCTGGAAAACTTCTATTGAAATAGAATTTGTAATACAAAAATAAAACTCATTTAGACCAGGGTGGGCTGAAGGGATTGGAGGAAACTTTAATGAGTGGAGCCCTAACAGAAAATTTGGATGTGAGGAAGTAGAAAGGAGAGGGAAGGCCTTCTTGGGATGAGCCAGGTGGAGGTGGCCATGTGGACCAATGAGCATGAACAGAGGCCCAGGGGAGACCCAGTGAGCACCTCCACCAGGCTGGTGCTTTGAGCAATGAGGGGAGAGAAGGTTGAACAGACGGGCTGGAACCTGACAGACATCAACTGCCAGACTGTGGATCTAGACTTCACTCAGACGGTGGTGGGAAAGTCAGAGATTTCTGAGTGGAGACGGAGCGTGTAGAAAGTGGTATGTTAGGAAAAACCAAGCCCTGAGCCTGGCGGCGGTGTGAAGAATCAATCAGAGGCAGGGGGACAGATGACCAATGAGGAGGCTGTTGAAATAATCCAGGTTTGATATGATGAGGATTTGAACTAAATAGTGGTGGGGGAACCAAGAAAACAAAGGACATGAAAGAAATTAAGAAGGATTATTCCGTAGGATTAGGCTCATTGGATAGGAGGGTTCTAGGAGATGGATGAGATTCTAGCAAAGTTGATTTGCTGGAAGTACTTCCAGAATGTCACTTTATTACTTATTCACAGATATTTATGACTTCTCCAGTGTCATTACCTAACTCATTTACAGCCAGAAAACTCACATCCACTTTATCCATCATGTGAGAGTCAGTCCCTGTTTGTCTTCACAGATAGAGTAGCCTGACCGTTGAAACAATCTTTATACCATGTTAATGTGTAATTAATTGTTTTAAACCAGTGCTTACAGAATCCCCAAACTCCCAAATCCAGACTTGCTCAAGAATTGCTAGAGAAGCTGAGAACTGGGAGCGAAGCATTAACTCAGCGTTTCTGACCGGAACCAGATTGCACTGCCCTGCGCCGACCCAGGCCACGTGACGGCTCAAAGCCTCAAAGCCTCAAAGCCCAGAAATCGCTCCAGGGCTGTGCTAGCTGTCCTTGAATCACGGAGGAAGGCATGTCTGCCAGAAAAGAAGGCTGTACTATCAGTAAAGAAATGGGGGTTTTTTTGCATAATTTGGTGGTAAATAGTGCCCTTTCTAGAATTTTCTTTTAGGTCCAATCAAGGCATTTAGATGTCAAGTGCAAATTAAATAGAGCATATTGTGTATTTAAATGTGAAAACGTATCAGAAAATAGGCAATATAAATGGTAATGAAAAAGAGCCATAATTTAATTCAATCTGTGCAAAGAAACAGAAATTCTATTGCCTTGATGAAAGATTTTCTTCTATGCAATTTAAGTAATGCTATGGTCACATGATCGTTGCTACTTTTGCCCGCAGAATAATTTCCTCACTTGTAACTATGATTGTACCCTCAAAAGCAGACTTTCTACCTTAAGGATATTAAGCAGCTTAAGACCTATGCACAGCAGTTATTATTCAGCCTGGTGAGTTCCCTGTAAGCCTCCACATTTACCTCCCACAATGGATGCTGGGCACCAATTCTGTGAAACCCCTGGCGGACCCTGCCAATTCACAGATGCAGCTCTCAAGCACCTGCCTCAGCTCATTACTCTCTCCTCTCTTTGTCCTGCTTTGAGTGTGCAGGTGGTCAGTTTCATTCTCCCATGTCTGTCTTCCTCCCATAGGACTCGGTGCCCAATATTCCTTTCCTGCTTTGACCTTGGTGCTTCTGGGTGGCTTTCTGGTGTACCACACTGGCCATGGTTTCTATTTTCATGAGAATTTTTAGTTATTCAATTAAAATAATAATAAATTGCCCTCCTCTTCACATAAATGTACGCTTCTGGCAAGGTCTTGGTATTGAGGTAATTTGTTTGCTTATTTAACAAATGTTTTGTGAGCACCTACTATCAGGATCTGGGTTAAACACTGAGATACCAAAGTGAAAGTCACATCCCTCGAGGAGCTCTTAAGCTAGAAGAGGCAGGAAATTATAACACACAAGTACACACTGGCCGCAAGAATCCCTGTTGATTTGGATAGGAATTTGCTGCTCTCGGTCCAATCCCAAAATAAAACACTTAAAATAAAGCCAATCAGAAGGACTAGGCATGAGTAAAATCAGTTGTGTTCAGGGCACCATGGGTGATTTATATTCATATTTAAAACTTCCTTTAGGATAAAACAATATTTATAAATAAATACAAAAATAAATCTTGGGTAATGTCTGCTGTGACCAGCAATGTCATTGTCCATGTGTCATGTCTGGTGAAGATGCCTGACTCATGAGGTCAGAACCCCAAGCAGGACTGGAGACATCATCCGTCAGCCCTCTGTGCACACACTTACCTGTCCGGACTCGACTACAAGAGACCCCAGAAAGGGCTCAAAAATAATGAGCTGCTAAGGTTTTTTTCTTTCACTCTCCTCCAACCCGCTCTGTCTCTCTTTTGCTCACTCTGTCTTGACACAGTTGCTGCTCACCTCTCTCCATGAGCCCAGCAGAGGGTTTCGAATCAGGGCCCTTGTAAAGGAAATCAAGTCCTGCCTCCCAGGGCTGCCCAGAAGTGAGATTCCAGGCACAGCCACTGTGAGAGGGTGGGGGAGGTGGAAAGAGCGGTAGAGGACAGGACTAGCAGGAGTGGCCACGCCACATAAAGCCTGTGGGCTGTCACAGCTTCAGGGAATGGGGGCCACTGGGCCCACAGCCTCCTCTCTCACTCAGCCAAGGAGCCTTGTCAGGCATTTGGAGGGGTTAACTGAGGTCCTTGTTATATAACCAAGGCCACTGCCACCCAGGAGTTCACAACAAGATACTACTCTCAGGGTCTGCTCTGTGTCCGCTTCCAAATTAGGAAGCCTGGAAATCGGGAATGCAGGGGGAGAAAAAGGCATGTCCCAAGAGGGGGCTGAGCTAATCTTGCCCCTCAGCCAAGAAAGGAAGGGTTAGAGTTCATCTCTCTGCTCTGTACTCTGATCAGCTCCCTCTCAAGGGCAGAGGAGACTCTTCTTATTCCCTAAAACTCCATTGGTTTATCTTTTATTACAATAAAAGCATCAGAAAGACATTAGCAGCTTCATGAACTCTAACTCTGTTCATAGTGTATGATAGAAAGTGATTCTCTTTGAAGTCATCAATGCCAATAAGCAAATTACAATATCTTCAACTTTCATTTGGTGTCGGGGACCCAGGCTCAGGTAATACAGTGGTCCCCTCTTACTGGTGGGGGCTGTGTTCCGACTCCCCCAGTAGATGCTTGCAACCTTGTGATTGGATTTGCACCTGGAATTATTCCTTCTGGCTGCAGAGTAGAGGCTGGGTTTGGTGGGGCAGGGGGCGGGGGAGTGGAGTCTGGCCCACCAGATAGGAGGGGCATGCAGCAATCCAGAAGGGGGCTTAGGTGGGAGAAACCAGGCTCCAGGTGCTGCCCATGGTGCTCAAAGAGACCCTCCTGCTGTGTCCAGCTGACCTTGCAGGTGCTCCATTGCCAGGCCATCAATCTCACTGTCAGGATGGTGGTCAAATGTTCCGTGACCTCCTCTGGGCCTGGACAGGGCCAAAGGTTTGGAGTACAGGAGGAGAGAGAACAGGGCTAGGTGGAGAGAGGAGCAGAGCAGGTTTCCCAAGGGCTCTGCTCTTGTGCTCCCCTCTGTATGTCACCAGGCTTTGCAGACGCCCTGTGGGCCAGTGGGTGGGGAGGCTCTGGCCGCTTGTTTCCATTTCTAGACTGCCCTACTAAATGTCATTCTTATCTCAATAAATGAGTTTGAAGTTTCAAAGACACTGTGTCCAGGATGGCAGAATAGCTGCTGCTGTGTCTGAAAGGGCTGCTCTCTTATTCCAATGACTGAGGTGGCTGCGGGATCTCCCGGTAGACTCACACACTCCCTGGACATGGCATTTTGGCCTAGTCATTGACCTTGACTGGACCCTTCCCCCTTCCAGAGGTAGTAGAGTCTCATCTATAAATTATCTCCAGAGCGGTGGCCTGAGGGCTTGGGGGACATTCATGTGGGCCTGATGGGGAGGGGAGAGGAGGAGCAAGAGGAATGTAGCAAGTGAGGCCACGTCATCAGTGCTGGTCTGGGGGAAGGAAAGCTTTGCTGGTGGTCCTGACCCGCTTTCAGCTGCGGCACCTGACCTACCTACTCTCCACAATGTTTGTTGGCTTAAGGCTACTGTAAACAAAGTGAAGAAACATGGAGGGTTTTGGCCAACAGGTTTGTTTTCCTGTCCCAGGCTCTGGTGGAGGGCGTGCTTTTACTCCCCGGCTCTGCTATCCGCCCCCTTGGATCCAGGGCAACTGTCTTCCCCTTTGGTGGCTCTGACCCTCAGGCCTACCGCCATCCTACCCTAACATCAGGCTGTTTTGCAGGAGCTGAAACACCTTTCTAGCTCTGATGCACAAGCTTTGAGCCAACATTTCTTTCCCTTCCTTTTATAAACAGTCTATTTACTCAGAAGACTAGACCACAAAATGCCTAATTTGCATAATGAAGGTTCAGGTAAAAATGATGGAAGTGAAAAAGCAGCCTTGGATCCAAGCCATCAGGAGTTGCCTCCAGGAGCCCCTGGCATCTAACTGAGCCTTGGGAGCTCCCTCACTGGCTCCTGCCCATGAGCAGCCCAGCAGCTCCAACAATGGGCCTCACTCTTGCCAAGGAAAGCTGGCTGAGATCCTGGAGGGCAACACCCAGCTGCTCCCACCTTCCTGGCAGGAAGCATTGGGCAGACAAGAGCTCTGTAACCCACCACAAGTCAATTGAATTCCTGGGGTTTTGCCCTACTCCAGGCACAAGACTTTCATGCTGATCGATGCAGGAAAAGACTCTGTACTCCAGTCCTGAACCATGTGGCACAAGCTGTGATGGTCAGAAGAGCACTGAGAAGGGGAGGGGGACATGAGCTGGAATGTCATGGGCCTTGTGGGGCTAGGTGGGCTGAGCCTCTCAGGGTCAGTTCATGGAGAATTTTAAGTCTGTAGCAAAATGCAATTCCTTTGCCTCTTTTGAATCATCAGTTAGTAGGCTCTAAGGCAAGGGGTATTCACCACAGATTCATGGACTATCTGCTGGATCACTGAATAGACATTTATTGGGCACCAACTCCCTGCTCTGCCCTGACCACACGTGGGAAATACACGGGTAAGGAGTCTGGTGCTTTTTTCACCTTGGGGCCTGAGGCTGTGAGGCTCAGAGCCATGGATGCAGACTAAATTTTTTGTCCAGTGCACTGTCCCTAGGCAACCAATCTCATGATCAAGGTTAACCCCATCAAGTTGTTCTAGTGACCCCCTTCCTTGCATGGAAAATGAGGGCTTATGAGAAAATTAAATGACACAAGGGTGGATCTTTTTATGATTGGTTGTCAGCAAGCTTTTTTCAAAAAAAGATTTTATTTATTTATCTTTAGAAAGCTGGAAAGGGAGGAGGAATCACCAACGTGAGAGAGAGACATCAATTGGTTGTCTCTCACATGTGCCCCAACCAGGGACTGAACATGCAACCCAGGCATGTGCTTTGACCAGGAATTGAACCACTGACTTTTTGCTTTGCAGTACATTGTCCAACCAACTAAGCCAAACTGGTCAGGGCAAGTTTTTTTTGACATCTCTTCCACATAAGAGGCTAAGGAAGCCTTGCTCATACCAGTTTTCACCTCCTACCCACTACTGTCACGCGGCACAGGATAGTTAAGGAGGTCTACACTGGAGTTCTGGCTCTACAGCTTCCATTCATAAGCAAGTTTCATGCCTTGGTTTCACCTATTGGAGATAAAACATAACAATAATCAAAAACCCCAAACAGAAAAAAAATACATACTACAGCAAGGTATTAGTTACTCTAGTATCATAATATGGGAGGATCTATATAAACTTATTACAATGCTACAGGATAACCAACTTGTAGTATACCATTCCCAGCCATGTAATAAGATACCTGAGAATATTAGAGTCTGATGTTTTCCAACCCAGAAGCTGCTCAGTAAATTCACACAAAACCATCTGGGGTGCTTAGGGAGTGATGACCAGCTTTCCTTTCACAAGTGTCATGGCTTGGGTTCCCAGTGAAGCATACCCTGAGATGGAGTTTAGCATGCCACATGTTTATCTGGGAGTTTGCTTTTGGAATAAATACCTACCTGTTCAAGGGAGAGGAAGGAAGCACAGGTGGCTAGAGGGGGTAGTCTCTCAACAGTGCAGGCCCATGATGGCCTTGGTGGACTACACAGCTTCTGGAGTGGGAATGTCTCTTCAGATTATCCCATGTTGACTTCCGGCCAAGATGGAGGCAAAGGCGGACATACTGTGCCTCCTCTCACAACCAAAATTAAGGACAACAAAGATTTAGAAACAAGAAAACAACCAGAACTCATAGAAAATTGAACTGTTCAGAAGTCCAGCAACCATTCATCCAGACCGGTAAGAGGGGCGAAGTCATGGCAGGAAAAAGCGGAGGTGCGGACTGAGCATGCAGGCAGCAGCTGGCAGATCCCAGGTGCAGCAACTAGCAGACCCCGGTCACAGGGTGGCAACTGTGCAGAACCAGTGAGGCCTCGCAAGGCATCTGGCTGACCAGGTAGTCCCACATTCGCACGCAGATAATCCAGGCAAAGGGGAAGCAGCGGAAGAGACTGGAATCCGAGAGTGAGCAGAGCAAGTGCCATTATTTCCTCTCAGACCCCGCCCCCACATATAGTGTCACTACCCAGCGACTGGGCTGCCCCACCTTGGGGAACACCTAAGGTTCCACCCCTCACTACGTAACAACTGCGACTAGGCCAAAAACAAACAAACAAACAAACAAAAAAACCCAGAAACAAAAATGGCTCAAACTGGAGAACAAATCAAAGCCCCAGAGCCAATTTATCTAAGCGATGAAGAGATAGCCAACCTATCAGATGCACAATTCAAAGTCCTGGTGATCAGGATGCTCACAGAATTGGTTGATTTTGGTCACAAATTAGATGAACAAATGAAGGCTACAATAAGTGAAATGAAGAAAAAGGTATGGGGAACCAACAGAGATGGGAGGAAAACTGGGACTCAAATCAATGGAGTGGACCAGAAGAAAGAAAGAAACAACCAAACAGAAAACAAGGAAGAAACAAGAATTCAAAAAAATGAGGAGAGGCTCAGGAACCTCCAGGACATCTTTAAACATCCCAACATCCGGATTATAGGGGTACCGGAAGGGGAAGAGGAAGAGCAACAAGTGGAAAACTTATTTGAACAAATAATAAAGGAGAACTTCCCCAATCTGGCAAAGGAAATAGTCTTCCAGGAAGTCCAAGAAGTTCAGAGAGTCCCAAAGAAGTTGCACCTGAGGAGGAACACACCAAGGCACATTATAATTACATTGCCCAAGATTAAAATGAAGGGGAGAATTCTAGAAGCAGCAAGGGATAAGGGGACAGTCACCTACAAAGGAGTTCCCATCAGACTGTCAGCTGATTTCTCACAAGAGACCTTACAGGCAAGAAGAGGCTGGAAAGAGGTATTCCAAGTCATGAAAAGCAAGGACCTACATCCAAGATTGCTCTATCCAGCAAAGCTGTCGTTTAGAATGGAAGGGAAGATAAAGTGCTTCTCAGATAAGGTTAAGTTAAAGGAGTTCATCATCACCAAGCCCTTATTATATGAAATGTTAAAGGGACTTATCTAAGAAAAAGGAGATAAAAAATATAAACAGTAAAAAGACAGCAAACTCACAGGTATGAATAACCACACCTAAAACAAAAGCCAACTAAGCAAACCACTACAACAGGAGCAGAAACACAGAAATGGAGATCACATGGAGGGTTAGCAACAGGGGAGTGGGAGGAGGAGAGAAGGGGAAAAGGTACATAGAACAAGTAGCACAGATGGTGGGTAGAAAATAGACAGGGGAAGGGCAAGAATAATGTGTGAAATGTAGAAGCTAAAGAACTTATGACACATGGACATGAACTAAAGGGGGGAATGTGGGTGGGAGGGGGTGTGCAGGGTGGAGGGGAATGAAGGGGGAAAATGGGACAACTGTAATAGCATAATCAATAAAATATAATTAAAAAAAGAAAAAAAGAAAATTACAGATTATCCCATGTTGTGCCAATGTGGCCAGGTCTTCAGAGCCCTGCACAGATTGATTGTATCTCATTTTTGTTATATTTTACTTCCAATTGGAAAAACTTGGGCACGAAGCAGTGGCAACCTGCCCAATGTTGGAAGAGGTAGGGCCAGGACTCAAACCTAAAATTAATATCCTTGTCATGTGATGTGGTGAGCAGGACGTTGGGAGGAATGAATAAAGGGGAATCTGTGTGGCACAGAGCAGTGTCTGCCACAAAGCACCTTCATCTCTCACTTTATCCACTCACTCACTCGGGAACTATGTCCTATGCTTACTTTCCTATAGGCAATAGTGGTTAAAAAATGAGTAAATCACCATCTTTGTCCTCCATGAGCTCACATTTTCCCTCCACCGTGATAGTTAAAGACTTATTTTTCTACAAAGTTTACTTAGAGGATCTACAAAATCAGTGAGTGCTTCTTGGTCTTTACACGTGTGTGTGTGTATTCCTCTCCCAGGATCTTGTTAACATGCAGACTCTAGAGTCAGTGGGTCTGGGGTGGACCTGAGGTTCTGCATCAGGAATGTGATGCTGTTGGCCCTGGACCACTTTGGGGAGCAAAGGTCTGCTCTTCAGAAACATTTTGGTCTCTTTAAGGCAATTCCAACACCTTCTCTCCTCCTGGCTGAATCTTAATCTAGTTGCAGCATGTCACAGAGCATCCGTCCATTGGTAGGTAGTTTAGTATCATGGCTAAGAGTTTGGTTTGGGCGACAAGCCGCCTTAGCAGAGTACTCTTACATGAAATTTGGGCAATTTACTTAAGCTTGCTAAGGTTCAGGTTTTTCATCTGAGATGGGAATGGTTGTGGACATTAAATGTGCAAATGTATATATAGGGTTTAGCACAGTTCCTTGCACACAGGGAACACCTGTAAATTATTAAAAATAATACAATACCAATTTTGGGGGGCCACCTGTAAGATATGGATCCTAAACCAATGAGTCTATCCACAGCTAAGGAGTGATTTGGATTCATTGGAGGAGTTGTATAGCCCTGTTCAAAGTCATAGAATATTGTAATAGAGAAAGGGCCCTTTATAGTCTTGGCCCTGGCTCTTGCAAAGGGCCAAAATAACTGCTGGTACCCTGGACGTGTCTAGTGGATACTTCTGAAGGGACAAATGCCATAAAAATAACACCGTTAATGAATGGCTTTCCATTGTCAGTACTTCTGAGAAACTATCTGGGACCAGAGGGGCCTCCTGGAAGCCCAACCTGGAATGAATAGGCCTTTCTGAGTCCCTTCTATTTCTATGAGGATGCTAGAGGTCACTGCCTCCGCTCTGCCTGTCAGGAGAAGTGGTATGGCTTTCCATCTGCAAAAAAGTATTTAGTTCTTGTTCTTGTGGATTCTGACTACTAACAGGAACTAGACCATGAGCTGACCACTGAATTTGCCTCAGAATGGCAAGACTGAGACCAGAGAGCATCCCAGTGGAATCCATTCATTTTACTGGGCCAAGGTCAATAGGAAAATGAGGAAATTCTCCCAAATTAGCATGCAGCTAATTCCTAATGCTATTGATGTGACTACCCTCCAGTATGTTTAAATGCCCTTTCCTTGTTTTTTTTTTTCCCAGTACACAGGTTGCTGTTGATGCTGTAAATTATAATTTGTGTGCATGCACATTTTCCCCCCACATGTGTAGGTGTTAAGCCTAACACTTGGTGTACCTTGAAGCACATTGAAGCCAATCTCGAGGACAACCCATGATACAGGGAGCTGGTTGATGCTAATTCATAGGTTGCTTCTATTTTTGCCTCAGGAAGGAAATAAACTGCCATGTAACGCATTTTTGGGGTTTTATTTCTTGGGGAAAGTAGAAAATTGCCTGTGAGGCTAGCTCCACCCAGTAATTACTCAGAGTTTCAGGTATTAAAACTCATCATTTCTGTGAGTTTATATTAATGGCTTCTGTAAGCTAAAAAAATTAAAATATATTTCACTTTCCCTCTGTAAACAAGCAAACAGCAACAGAAAGGAACAAACCGAAAAATAATTTACTTGAGAATCCTTAAATAGGAGAGAAAGAGTTTTCAAGTTCCCAAGAATTTTCAAGGCCCATAACTTGAAGAAACTAGATCTCCAGCCCTGACTGGGTAGTTCCATTGATTAGATTATTGTGCCAACACACCAAGGCTGTGGGTTTGATCCCCAGTCAGGACACATTCAAGAAGCAACCAATGAGTGTATAAATAAGTGGAACAACAAATCACAGGTGTTTCTCTCTCTCCTTTTCTTTCTCTAAAAACCAATTTAAAAAATTTAAATGGTAAAAAAAAAAAGAAAGAAAGAAACAAGATTTAACAAATGTAGGGACACTGGACCCACAAGGGAGAAAAACCAGAGGGGCTCTGACTTCAGGGAGTGGGTGTGTGTTGAGAGGGGCAGGACATAGATAAGAGACCTTTTGACAAATAATTAATGAAATAGTTTTGCTTCCTGATTAGTACTGTAAAGGAAATAACAGGAAATGTGCTGAAGAATGACCCAGGGCACCACCTACTCAGGCCTGAGGGGTTAAGACAGACCTCCCTGATTAAGTGGCACTGCAGCCGAGACCTTTAGGATGAGAAGGAGCAAGGGTGTGTTCTCTGTCTCTGGCAACTTAGTTAATTAATGAAAGGGGTGGAATAGATAATTTACCACTTCCCTGGCCAAGACAATTTTCCATCTTTCAGTGCCAGGGAACTAACATCTAAAGGTTTGTGTAGGAGTTTCCTTAACCCTAAGCCCTGAGAGATGGCATGACCCCATCTTCAGCAGAGAAAAACTGTTCCGGAGGCTAAGAAACTTGGCCAGAGTTATTCAGAGAGTATAACAGCCTTGGCTGAGGAGTGCTATGTCAGGAAAATACAAGCATTGGCTGCTTTTGTTGTTCCAAACAGTTGACACTATTTCACATTTGTATTGTGAAGGGCACTGTGGTAAGTGTTTTACATAAGGAGTCAGGTTTAAGCAGGTCAGGTGGGGCAACGGCATTCCAGGCAGAAGGACCAGCATGAGCCAAGGCAGGGGGAAGGAAAGGCTCAGAGTATGCGTGCAAACAGCCCTGTGGCTAGAATGTAGCATATATGAAGGGTTAATATGACAGAAAAGGTGACTAGGGGCATGTTGTGGAAGATCTTCATTCTGTAAGTGGAGGGATTTTGAGCGATTTCCACAATTGCTCCCCTATTTGCTGGTAGAATTTGCATTTTTCCCTTGGGCCCCTGGTACTCTGTACAGTTTTGTAGAAGCATCTGTAGCCTTTATATGTGCCCTGGTGTGCTCTTTTGCTTAATCATAAGCCTTCTTGAGAGCAGTGCCTGGTGTAGAATCGGTTCTTATACGTTAGTTGGAGGAGTCAGCATGCTGTTAGCAGAAATCTGACCGCAGTGGATAGATAAACACAGGAGGAAGCCACCCAAAGGCAAAGAGACCAGCGATGAGACAGAACATGAAAAAATAAGTGTGAATTGAATGGTGGGAACATGAATTGAGAGAGGGTTGACTGAAATGTGTCTAAGAAAGAAAGGGAGAGGAGGATTTGGAGGCGGAAACTCTGGGAAGTTTTCTGTACAGAAAACAGAGAACTGGGGCACTAGATGGATAAGAAGAAGTGCGGAGAATTTTCGTAAGGTAGAAGCGATGAGTGTATCTAAGCTGACAGGAGCAGTCTAGGAAAGCGAGGAGAATTAGTGCGGGGGAGAGAGGAGTGTTCCCAGGAGTGCTGTCCTTGAATAGGTGAGAGAATGAGAGCCAGCGGTCAAGTGCAGGGATGGGCCTCGCAGGCACAGATAGTTCATCCATAATGATGGGAGGAAAGGTGGAGGGCAGCTGCTGGCAGGGGAGTAGATGTGGAATACAAATGTGTGGAAGTTCTTTTATGTCTCCTTTAATTTTCCAGAAAGAATGAGAATTACCTGGGTGCCAAAAATAAAGAAAAAGTTAAAACCAAACAATGCAAGCTTATGTGCCGGTGCTGCATGCAGCCAGTGTGGGGAGGGGATGAAAGTTGATCAGGTATTGCCTTGGTTTGGATTTTAATAGCCACGCAGGAACGGAAACAAGATTATGGGCTGGCACAAGAAACCAGGGTGTCTGCATAAAGCGCAGACTCTTAAAGGCAACAGTGAAAGTTAAGACTAGAAAACATTTTGTGCAGTAGACCAGGGAGACTGTAGGGAAGCTCACGTAGCTATGCCTAGGCTGTGAGTGAATAAAAGCACTCCAGGAAGTGGAAACTCCTGGCCTGAGCTCCTGGCTAACTAGTGATTCAAACAGATGCAGTCCCCATGGTCCAGAAATCCCAAAGCCAGAGACAGTGATGCCTATGTGGTACCTTGAAAGGCAAAAGAAAAGCAAATTACCTCCTACTCTCTTAAACATCTCTCTGGAGGTATGTTCTCACATTCAAGGCTACAGGAAATTCTCACAGGAAAACAAGTCTAATAAAAAATGAACTCACAGTAAAAAGTTATGAAACACAGGTGATAAAAATCCAACATGAGTGGGCATAAGAAGACCCCAGCTAACAGAACTGGAGGTTCAAATACTCCCAATGATAGAACACTTGCCTAGAGACTTTTAAATAAGTAAACTTAAATGATTAAGGGTATAAAAGAAGGAATCAGAACTATAAGTAAAGAAAAGCACAATAAAAATAGAATTTAAAAAATCCGTAGCCCTGGCTGCTATAGCTTAGGTGCGTTGAACACTGGCCTGTGAACTGGGAGTCTCTGGTTCGATTCCTGGTCAGGGTACATGCCTGGGTTGCAGGCCTGGCCCTTGGTTGAGGGCATATGAGAAGCAACTGATTCATGTTTCTCTCCCTCTGTTCTCCCTCCCTTCCCCTCTTGCTAAAAAAATAAATAAAATCTTTTTTTAAGTTGTAAAGAGCATTTATATTAAAAACTCATTGAACAGATGAAAAACAGCTTAGATACAGATAAAGAAAATATCAACAAATTAGAAGATCTGAGGAGAATTAACATAGAGGTAAAGAAACTGAAACTATGAAATAAACATAAAAAGCACACAGAAAAAAAAATAAGATGACTAAACAATACCTAACAGGAAAAGGAAAGGGAATGAAGAAAAAGTTGTTTTTTTTTTTAAAGTAAACATTAAAAAAATGACTGTGAATTTCCATAATTGACAGCATAAGTCTTCAGAGATAAGAAGTACAGTAAGTCTCAAAAAAGGATAAAGTCAAATTCACACCTAGATGCATCAGGGTGGAAATACAAAACACTAATAAGGAAGAGAAGATCTTAGAAGAAAGCCAAGGCGAGAGATAGTTTATTAAAAAGGAACATTTAGACTCGGACTTCTTGGCAGCCATGTAGAGACCAGATGACAGTGGAGTAACACAGCGATGTGCTGAGCAAAAATAAAGACCACATGATCATTCTAAAGCTCACTAAATTATCGTTCAAGGGTGAGGGTAAAATATAGACATTTTCAGAAAAAAACCTTGAATTTATTGCTTCTAGAGTCCTGCTGAGAGAACTGCTTAAAAATATGCTCCAGAAACAACATGAGGGTTGGAAAAAAGCAATGGTGTCTGTTTTAATATTTTTGTATGTTTCTGTTTTTCTGATATATTTCAAAAGTAAAAAAAAAAATATCTACCTATATCTATCTAAAAAAGTAGCATAGCTCCTGGCGGCTGCCTTCATAGACCTTCCTAAAGAATTAAATCCTATATTTGTGTTAATTCTGAAGGTAGTTTTCTTCACAGAAAAAATTGGTCTCAATCAAAAAGGCCTGATATATATACACATACACACACACACACACACACACACGTGTGTATATATATGAAAAGCAGAATCTAGGAATAGATTCCTAGAGAGTTACTCTGGTCAAAGTTTCTGAGTGTCAAAACTTTAGAAAGATATGCTCTCAGTAACATCCTCTGACTGAAAAACCGAAGACCGTTACCAAAAAAATGATCAAAATTCTTCACAAGCAGGTGAATCATTTAGAAGGCAGCCAAGGATTCAGGAGACCATGCTATGTAGATAAATGAGCCGAAAAGAATGCTAAGACTTGTCCACATATTTTACTTCTCTGACTAGATATCTTCTCTGAGAGTAGAAGAAAGTGACTTTATTGGAATAGTAAACGTTTGTACACACATGAAATTAATGAGACATTCCTAAGGGAAATGTAACAGAGAAGTTTTTCTGTGGAAAAATGGAAAGAGGCACTGTAAAAATGATGAATGCTGGGAAACACGTTTAAAAACCTATAAGGGATATAAAGGTACCAATAAAGAGAAGAGTACTATACTGAGAGATGAAATGTGGCAATAAAAACTTCTATTTGGGAAAAGAGCTTTCCAAGGAGAGAGTCTGTAATTCTATCATTTGGCAAAGATTGGAGCCCTCTTTTGGGTTGCCAGAAAAAATGCGTAAATCACAATTTTTATAGTTTCCTTCAATGGAACTTCAGGAAAATGGCCAAATATGCATGATTGAATATGGATCCAAATCTGATGGGCTTAGCTGTGCACTATACAGGGACTTGAATCCCTAATTTGACTCTGTCCTTGAGTTCTCGGGCCATCCTTCATCCGGGGAAGATTTATGGAGCTTGACCCTGTGCCAGGCAGTGCGCAAGGTGTGAGTGGTCCTACTCCTTTCCTCTAGGTCATTATTCTCCTTGGCAGCTGTTTTACAGCCCTTTTTCCCTCTCAACCTCTCAATACTTCGCCCATCCTCTTCTCTCCCACCTAATGAACTTTCTCCTCATCTCACTGAGAAAACAAGCGTTATCAGAAGAGAACTTTCACAGTTTCTGTCAACTAAATCCACACAGTCATATGCAGCCTGCCCTCTAATTACAGTGAATTAAATGTTGGGATTCCCGTTTGGGGCCAAACCCTCCAAGGGTCACTGGATCCCTTCTCTTATCAACTCAAGGACTCAGTTCTAGTATTCTCCATTTCCTGTACTCTCTGCACTGGGATTTCCAAAATCATCAAGCACTTCCCTTGAGTTTGTGTGTCCCTCTAGTTCTAATTTCTCTGAGCTTCTTTGAATAATAATAATATAAATCTTCTACAAAGAATTTTTTAAATTTATAATTGCTACCTTCTCTTTTCTCATTATTCCTTGAAGCCTTCCATGCAGGCTTTCACCCCCACAGTCGACTAAAACAGCTCTTGCCAAATTCACTGACAACCTCCATGCAGCCCGGTCCATGAGTCCTATCTCAGTCCTCATTATCTGACACAGTTGATTACTTCTCTCCTTTTGAAACAATTTGTTTGCTTAGACCCCAGTTCACTATTTCTCTTGGTTCTCCTTCCTATCTCAGTGAGCATATCTTCTCATTGTCCTTTGCTTTATTTGGTTCTTCTTCACTGTCCTGATCTCTAGGTACTGAATGCCCCAGGACTCAGTTCAGGGAAGTCTTCTCTAATTACATTCCCTTCTAAAGTTGTCTTATACAGTTCCATGACTATAAATACCATCTCTCCATTGATAATTTCAATATTTATAAATCCAGCCTGGCCTGTATCTTAAACTCCAAACTTCACCCAGTTTCCCACTTAACATCTCCAGCTGAATATCCAATATGAATGTCACACTTCGCATTTCCAAAGACCAACTTTTCATTTCCACCCCCAACCCCTATCTGCTTCTCTTTCTGTTCTCCCACCTCATTTATCAGTGCCTCCTTTCTGTTAGTTGCTTAGGTAAAAAATCTTGAAGTCATCTTTGACTCCTTCCCACCACTCAACATATTTCCAATTTGTGGCAAATTCTATTAGTTTTACCTTATAAATATATCCTAAATCTGACAACTTCTTACTATCTCTAGAGCAACTAACCTAGTCAAAATTACCATCATCTTCTGGCTGGTTGTCTAACTGGTCTCCTTGCCCCCCCCCCCACGCTACCCTTGCACACTTGCTTCCCTACATAACATGTAAATCAGGTCACTTTCCTCTTTTGGTCTCAACCCGAGATGACTTTCAGCTCATTCAGGTAAAATATTAAATCCTTGTCAAGGCCCTGCACATCTTCTGGTCATGCAAGCAATGGGGACTTTATGTCTCTGACTTATCCCTTCCTCCTGTCCCCTGCCTTCACTGTACTGTAGCCAGGATGGCCTGCGCATGCCCCTGTCTTTTCCCTCACCTTCTGCGTTCTCCCTATCTGGATGCTCTTTCCTAGCTACCGGTATTGCTTACCTCTGCCTTCCTTCAGGTTCCAAGTGTCACCCCTTCCAGGAGGCCTTCACAGACTTTCCTTTATAAATGGCGCCCACTCCCTGTCACTCTCAATCACGGACTTTCCTGCCTTGGAAAGTCTTGAGGGTACAAAGTTTCCTCTGAATTTTAAGATAATGCTTATGCTCAATTAATTAAAAAATTGAAAATAATTTAGGCTTCATTGATTTGGGACTCTAATTATTTAGGGTGGAGTTAAAATTATACACATATATACACATATAAAATATATCATCATTTATTTTTATGTATTTTTGCTAAATAAGTGAAAACAGGATGTGAGGGGCTGTTGTATGTGGTGGGGAAGAAACTGAACTGAGATTTAGGTTGTCTGGATGCTAGTCTTAGGACCACCACCTAAGACTCTGCCTGAGGAGAGCTCCTCTCCCCTTTGAGTTTCTTCCTCTGTAAAATGAGAATGTTCAGTGATGCTGCCAACGGGAAAAACACTCCGATGCTCTGAGTCAGCACCACCTACAATGAACTCTGTCTTGTTCCATCCATCCATCTGTCTTATTTGACAATAAATATATGTCAAACATCTACCATGTCCAAGGTACCATGTTAATGACAATGAGAAACAAAAGGTACTACTTGTTCTCATGTTATAGCTCATAGGGAAGAGAAAACATTGCATATTAAAATTAAAATCAATATATGCTTTAAAGAAATTATGAAGCATAATTTTGTATCCTACCCTCATCTTTAAATGAGGAGACTGAACTGATGTTCAGGGAAGCGAAGTGACTTGTGCAAGAACACACAGTTCATAAACAGTAGAGTCGGAGCTTTCCAAACAGGCCAACAAACTTGATAACTCCAAAGGTAGAATTGAGTCTATTTCCTCAATATTGGCTACTTAAAAAAAAAAAAAATCAGAGTATAGGTTCCAGAGCTAAATGCTTCTTTTTTTTATTTTGATAACCTTTTAGAAGCAGAATGAGAGCCTTTATTGGGAGATAATCCTTATATTTTGGCAACTTGATAGTTTATCTATATCAATATGCAAAAGCAAGCAGGACTTAAATGCCTAAAGATGAATAGTTTGTCCATCTGTGTACACAGTCCAGTGTTTAGACAGGATGAGCTGTGATTAATTTAAATCATTAACTGAAAAAGTCCTCCACCACTCCACCCATCCCATAAGAAAAGACAATGAAATTCACAAAGGGCACTGGAAATAGCCCCTGTGAAATAGTCATAGTTAATGCCTGGGTCGACACTATTCACCTTTGGTTTAATTTACAAAGACTGTAAGAGAGAAAGCCACGGGAGTCTCAACACACCCATCCTAACTATGAACTAATTTCTCCCAGGCAATCAGGGAATCCTTTTCTAAGGAATTCAATTCCTTGAACTTGACCTTGCTAAGTGACTCTAGAACAGAGAAGAAAATCGCTGCCAGAATAAAAGAGAATGCTTTTATTTTTGGCCAGACTCTGATCAGCAAAGAAATAAGATAATGATGCCTGTTGAGTGAGTACCCCCTGAGGAGCCTTCCTTCAAACCTACAGCTGCAGAAAGAAGGAGTAGCCACACGGAGCAGCGGGACTGCTGGAGGCTTTGCAAGGCTGGTTTCCTGTCGATAATGTCACCACATTGTAAAAGTCCAATATGTCTTAGCTAAAAGGGACCTGTGTCACCACATGTCAACCCCTTCACTTCATAAATACATCCTCAAGTTTAAAAAGTACTGGCCCCAGCATTATCACAGTGATATGTAAGGTAGGATAGGCATCAGTATTTCCATTTTAAATGAGAACTTGAACTCAGATGTTCAATGACTCATCCAAGGTCATACACAGATAGTCTGTCTGGGAGAAGAAGTCTGAACCACAGCTCTGTCCTCTGAGTCTGGTAACTAACTGGCTTTTGCTAATCTTACAAAGCAGGACATGAAGCTCATCAAGGCAACGTAACTGCCATGTTCACCTAGAGAATGAGCAGACCGGCCTCTGGTTATTTAGCAATGCCCAGGGGAGAGGTCATTGCTCATTGTGTGGGCATGTGTCTCCCAGGGCAGCATCCTGCTTCCTTCCTTCTTGTCCCCTAAATATCTCAGGGACCTGCCCACCCGCCCTTTTGTACTACTATCACCTATCTGTGCGCTTGGATCTCACCGAAGGGAGTGCCACAGAATCCTGGCAGGCACATACCCCCTTCTTCCCCTGACCCTAAGAACCAGGAAACTTTCAGTTTTGTGGGCTTTTGTTTTCAAATGTAATAACCATGGGAAAAATAAGTTAATGATGTACCAAAACTTCTGGGTATAAGAAAATTTTAAAATACCAAAACTCATTTTCCTAGGATAATAACTCAAAGTGCTTAACATAGCCTCAGCACGGTTATAGTTACACTTGGCCAGTCAGCTAATTGGAAGCAGAACCAGACTGCAGACTCTGTGCATCGTGCTCTGCCTCTGGAAGTCACTTCATGGGATTGTGATGCTTGAATTAAATAGCAGAGGTAACAGAGGCTGTGAACTTGGGGGCGAGGGGTGTGAGGCTAACAAGATGAGGCAAATCACAGCTTATCAGTTCTTCAGAAAGGGTCAATCAGGGAGGGTTCCTGCATGGGTGCTGAGGAATGTAGGGCTCAGACGGAATGTACGTATTGCTTGGCTCCTTGACAGAAAAAAAAGAAGCTAAAAGATTTATTTGGTTGAAGAAGAAAAGATTGATGAGAGAGATGGACAGAAACTGTTCCCTGCACTGCCTGCTCCGCCAGTAGGGTCCAAACCTTTCTTTCTTTGAGTCCAGAGTTGATGGGAAGTGAGGAAGATTTGGGGAATCAATCCAGAAGGTGTCGGAGGCCTAGGGGAAAAGGTGACTTCCTTCGCTTTGGCCTGCTTCTCGACTGATCGCACACTAGTGGAGAAATCGCCTGACTGCCCAACCTCACTCTCTGCCCTGCTCCCCTGAGCACGACCCCCACACCCACACATTTATTCCCATCTCTGTCCCAGACTGCTGCAGAGCACAGTGATTTCACGTCCCCCTCAGCTCCTCCCCGACAAGCCTTTCCAAGACTCCCCACAGAAGGGTGGACACCACGCCATCCCCCAAGCGGGCCATGTGGAGTCTGTCTTTTTCCTCCCATCTCTTTACACTTGTGTATTTGGTCTTTGACGCAGGGGCTGACCCCACATGTTATATCACTCTGCGCCGAGCACATTCTGCAGGATAGTGACTTGCAACACACGCTTCATCTCCTGTTCTTTCTATTACAGGGCTTGATGCAGAAGATGAATGTTTATAACATGACACAAGGAATTCCAGTCCCCCCTAGAAAACTGTGGAGGAGAGAATCCTAATGGACAAAGAGGGCTGTCTTCTGGGCTCCAGCCAAAAGTTTGGACTTCTTTTAAAATGCCTCCACGCTCCCCTTTTATCATTTAGTGTAAACTCGCTACTTTGCCATAGTCCCTACTTGGTTCTGAAGGCAATAGTGATAAGCAAGGGAACATCTCATTTGTTTTCATGGAGAAGCAAGTTACAATTGCAGTGATGATGTGTTAGTTTTAAATTAAATGACTTCTCCACTAAGAACCATAAAAGGCCCTGTAATTCTCCACTCCTGCATTGCACTGGGGCTGGGGGTGAGGGAGTGAATCTAAAAGACAAATCAGATTGAAGGGCTGGGGGTACCCAGTGGAAGAACAACTTATGTCAGTAGAAAACAGCTCAGCCCTGTCTGTCCCCTGTGGGTCCTTGGGAGGTGGTTTGGTGTGATAGGGTGGCCAAGGATTTATCGGCAATCCTGGTCCAATCACTTGGGGAAGTGACATACCACTCTGAACCTCAGTTTCCTTATCTGCAAATGAGAATAATAATAATGATAGCCTTGAGGCTACTGCAAGGAAAACTGTAATTATATAAAAACCCTCCTGCTGTGTTTTCCTTTGACAGATTTCTTGCCATCATTATGACCCCGAGGGAGGAGAAGGGCCTTATGTAAGTGAATCTGTATCAGGAAGGAAGGGGAATTAAAACTCCAGAAAGGAGTCTACGAAAATAACTTTAAGGGAATCCTAGAGAACAGAGGGTTCCTGGGAAGATTGAGAAAATGTTAAGTCCCTTTAAAAAATTCCTGCATTAAACATGATATCTTTTTTTTCACCCAGGGAAGAGCATGGACACAGCCCCCCGCTACCACAAATTATGCAACTGAGTTTCCCACACTTGGGGAAACCTCCAGGGTCAGCATACCCAAAATGCAACGGGTTGAGCCTCACCCTGGGGAGACCACCTTCTTGATCATGGTACTCTTCCTGCCACGTGAGAATTAAACATGACATCTTTTAAGTGATGAACTAGAAAAGGCAAAATGCTGGCATAATAATCAGGGATAGGGCACAGATTTTCTCCAAAAATGAAGTTAACGTGCAATACATGTGAATTCATAGGTTTTCCAGGGCCTAGAGAAGATTGCACCAATCTCAAATAAAGTGTCCCATAGGGAAAAAGAACCTCACTCAATAGGTATGGGGTAGACCCAATCTAGGTGTGGGAGAGACAGAAAGCTGTGCCTCTGTGGTGTCAGAAAGCTATGTAGTGGTGTCTAGCTAGCCCAAAGACCAATGAGCATGCTGCATGATAGAGTGAGCACTAGATGCCACCCATACCCCCAACCTGACCATTTGAGGGGACCAGAGCTGGAACTAGCAACAAACATGTTTCATTAACCATGATGTTCAGCCACCAATATTAGATAGGTGCCCAGGGTATAGACTTAGCCAAACCCATTGGTCAGATACCCAGCTGGGAGACCCTCTTCCCCATCACCATGAAGACATTAAGCTTCCTTCCTCAGTCAGATGCCACCCTGGCTGGAGGAGGTAGGGAGCCTAACTAATTAACCATTTTCCTAAAGATATCTAAGTTATTGTAAAGGACAAATTTTAAGAGTCTGTTTAAATCCAAATACCCCCATAAGTGGAAAATTTTCTCTTTCCTGTCCACCCCTGACCCACTGGCCCAGTAGAATGGGGACTTACAAGGATTAGTTACGGAGAAATAGAAAGGCTATTTTATATTTTATTTTATTTTTAAACCCTACTCTGAATTTAATAGCACCTCAGATAGGAGACAAACAATATGTATGAGTTGCCTTAAGTATAACTGAAAATATCAAATTGGGTAGAATCCCTTGAGATGAAAAGATACATTTCTTAACTAAAGTTACTTTCAAATGAGCTCTTCATTCCTGGTACATTAAATGCAACTAGTACCAATTAGGAAGAAGGTTTCGGTCAATCCTCAGGGTTCCTCCAGGTTCCTTGCAGGGTGGAGGGAAGCTTCACAGCAATAGTGATGATAATAGTGTGTTTACTTTTTCTTCAGATCAAGGTTGCTGAGAGTTTTAAACATTTAGGGCCAAATTTAGCAGTTCAAAACCAAATTTTGACTTCTTCAAATCCACTCCACCTAGAAATTCATTATGAAAGAGGAAACATGAAGCGATAATATTCCATAACACTCTGAAATAACCATGGAGCAGCTTAACTGATGGTTTTTAATTTTTTTCCCCCAAAGGAAATGTTTAGGGGAGCCCAATACATACAACAGCTAGAGGTCAGCAGCTCAGGGTGCAGCAGAGGGCTGACAGGAGCCACACCCTCTGTCCTCCCTCCTTCTGCCCCTCCCACACACCCGGGACATCTCTTCGGAGCCACAGGCCCGCAGAGTGTGATTTGAAAATCACCACACATGTACAAAACGTGAGCAAGCAGACTCCAAGGGAAGAAATATTACTAAGGGCTCCTGTAAGTGTGATGCTTGTAGTTTGGAGAGTTACGATTCATCCACCAAATAAGAACTTACTGCCATTTCTTCAAAGGCATTTTACCCCAGGAATATCGTGCGCATAGAATAGATTTACTGCACAGCTGCGGCAGCCACTCTAAGTTACGTTTACATTACATTCTAGTTACATTTAGTAATTACTGTCCCTTTGCTTTGGCTCTACTTAAATATTCAAACTAGACACATTTTTATTGACCCGGACATGGTGCTAGATTTAACAGGAGTTACTAAAATGTTCAGATCACAGATGTATCTCAGGGAACTCCCAACATAGAAAGAATGAAAAGACATAAATATTTATAAAGTGAAATAATAATTCAAAGTAGGTAACAATTCAGGGCAAGTGAGGAGGTCTTGCAGGACAATATGTGATTAAAGGCCAAAGCCACCATCCAGAAGATAATTGCCATGAAGACTCAATGCTAATATTGCCTTGTATTGCAGGTGCATCCTGATTTCAGTATCTAGGAAAATGAAGGTCAGGGTTTGCTCTACTTGGCCCGGTCACACCCGTCTCACCTGGAATGCTAACTTAGATCTGGGAATCTCACTTTTAGAGCAGCACGGTCCAAGGGTGTGGCCGGACTTTGATGTGAAATCATGTTCTGCGAAGAAGCATTGATGGAGGTGCTGCTGCTTTGCCTGCAGAAGGCAGGACATTAGTGTCAGCCTTACTTCTGAAGGATGTTCGTGAAAAAGAATACGGCCAATCTCCCTACAACCCTTCTTCCCTTCCATCCTTCCTAGTCACCTCTCCTGTAGGGCTGGCACCAGGGGGTGCCATTTACACAGATTACAAAGTAAAGGGTGTCCCTTGGATCTGTGCAATGCAGTGGCCCAGCCACTGTCATCATGAAAAGGGATTCAGTGTGTAACATATGGATCCAAAAGGTAGATTAAAATAAAGGGGCCAGAAGACAAGGGGAATTAAATTTGGTTCAGGATAAGGACATTTTTAACATTGGGGTAAGACAGGTGGAAGTATTTGGAAAGGGGTCAAATGGAAGGAGTCCATGCTTATAAGATTAATAATAATAAGTTAATTGTGCCTTTATGATGTGACACTTTTTTCACAATCAGTGTCCTCTTTTTTAAGATTATTTATTTATTTTTAGAGAGAGGGGAAGGGAGAAAGAGAGGGAGAGAAACATTGATATGCAAGACAAACATTGATCGGTTGCCTTTCACGTGCCCCCAAATGGGGACCTGGACCGCAACCCAGGCATGTGCCCCAACCAGGAATCAAACTGACAGCCTTTTGGTTCACAGGCTGGTGCTCAATCCACTGAGCTACAGCAGCCAGAGCTCCTTCTTAATCATCACTGCAATCCTCTGAGGTAGGAACTATGATTATCTTTATATTACAGATAAAGAAACTATAACTTGGACAAATTGCTTTCTTTTCCTTAAGGCCTCACAGAAAACCATAGAAGAGCTGGTACTTGAGCTCAGGTTTCTCTGATTTCAGAACGCAAACTCAACCATCATGCCACATTGACCCTCAACAGTAAGTTACAAAATCCCATCTTTCTTGTGGATTCATTTGCTCAATTGCAGCTAAACATGATCTACAAATAAAACTAGATTTTGACCTTGTACATCAAAGACTAAAATCATTTGTGTGGAACAAAGGTAGGTGAGCTGGATTTGCCCGGCTCTCACTGCTCACTGATATGCATATCTGGGACTTGGGGGTGAACCCGCACACCTGGGCTCCAGATGGGGAGAGCTGTCTCACACACAGCATATGCCGCCAGATGCAATTCCATCACTGCAGGCACCCAGTGCACAAAAGATGTGCAAAGGCTTATGCTGGATATTTTGATTTTGTCATTTCCCAAATGTACTCTCCAAAAATAATACCTTAGGGAGGCAAGATGTGGCCTTGTAGGATATTTCTAAGCTGCTGGTGGAGCTGATGGGAGCGGAAGGCAGCGGAGCCCATCAGAGCACATGTGATGCCCATGATCACTTTGGAAACACTGAGATGAAAGGGAGAGACAAAACCCCGAGCCGTGTGTGCATCCGACAGCTGCAGCTCTCCCATAGCTAGTGCTGTGTCTGCCGTGAAGACCACGGGGAGGCCCTCACCAAGGCTCTTTTAGTGCTAAAACAGATGTTCCTTCAGCATGCACATCTTAGGTGGCCACTTTCACGGGATGGAAAAAGATAATCTAAACCTTCCTGTTCTTGCCAAAATAACCATGTGTAGGTCTTTGTTCTGCAAGTCTTTGGAACACACAGATAGATTTCCAAGCAGTGGGAACCTCCTGTCCCATTCAGTCTTTGGACAAACTCTTTTTCTGCCCATTTCACCCCAGTTTCCTGAAACTCTGGCTGTGGGGCTCCTGTGGCTGGAGCCTGTGGGAATCTCTTTCGTAAGGACAGTTCTCACAGCCCATCAAGGTGGGCAGTGAGGGACATGGGCCTTTAAGCCAATGAGAGCAGTGACGAGCATTGCCTTGGCTCCCCCAGCTCAGAGGTTGCCCTTACGTGGGTCCGCCTGCCTCATCCAGCTCCTTTCCAGGGAAGAAGGTGGTAGCATCGCTGTGCGGAGGCTGCAGTTGGCACTGGCTGGCAGAGGGAGGGTGGCAGAGGACTGACTTGTGGCTGATTCAAATGTTTGGGGATTCTTTTCCTTCTTAAGTTGATAGACAAACAAGCTGCAGAGCAAGAAAACTTATCCTCCAAAGCAATCCAAACATGGAAGCCAAAAATTAATATTCAGACCTTTTTTCCCTTTTCCATGAATTTGGGGCATTTGCAGCAGACAGAAAATGAGAAGTTAGACCATGGTTTAGAGAGGCAATGAGAATGTAGAAAGAGAAATGGACTTGGAGCAAGAACACTCAAATTTGGGCCTCGTCTCCATGCCTATGTGGCCCTAAGCAAATCACCTTTCAGCTCTAAGACCTGGGTGTCTAAGGTCCCTTTTAGCTATAAGATTAAGACCTAGGAGTTCTTGTAAAGAACTTATGTAAGAACTTTACTTATGTAAAGAGAATCCTTGCAAGGCCATAAGTATTTCCATAGTTAAGAACTATTTATTAAGTAATCAGTGTGTGGCTTTCGGAGGACAAGAGCAAGAGGTCATGGTCCATATAGGCTAGATACCTGTGACATGGGCCAACAGCTACATAGGTGAGAGACTAAATTAACTAATTCATAATATGAATTAATAATGTAAGTATTAAGAATTTAGCCCTGGTTGGTGTAGCTCAGTGGATTGAGCATGGGCCTGCGAATCAAAGGATCGCAGTTCGATTCCCAGTCGGGGCACATGCCTGGGTTGCAGGCCAATTCCTAGCAGGGGACACATGAGAGGCAACCACACATTGATATTTCTCTCCCTCTCTCCTTCCCTTCCCCTCTAAAAGATAAATAAATAAAATCTTAAAAAAAAAAGAATTTAATAAAATAGGAAAAAAAGTTTGTTCCGTGGGACCATGAGTGAAAAGGAACTGCATTTTCTGGTAGGGAAAAGAAACCCAACTCCTGGCTTTAATGTGGTACTTTCTATGTCAATTGCTCAAGAGGCTAAAACACAGAGGGACTGTCTAGCCTGGGGCACACCGCAAATGCCTGCATGGCAGAGCTGTGTTTCACTGTCATTTGCAACAGGCATGAAGGGGTGATGGATTAAACAGAAGGGGCCCTTCCAAGGTTACCTGTGATAAGTGCTGAAAACCACGCTGTACAGCTACCCTCACTGGAGTGAGTTTCCTTTTACGGATGGCCCTGGTCCCCCTGGGGAAACTAAAAATCTTTCCGTAACTTAACCAGCGTTCAGTTAGGAGGGGAAGCAGGATTTATACCCAGGCCACCTGCCTCCACAGCAAAGAGTTTTAACTGCCAGTCCACGTGGCTCACTTCAGAGTTGCGCCATTGTGAGCAGCAGTGGCTGTCCATCCTGGCAAAGGCGCATCATCACCACCAGTGGTTCTCAGGGCAGGCTCCAAATTCAGATCACCTGGAGAGCTTCATAAAAACAGTCCATGCCAGGCTCACCCCTAGTTTCCAGTAGTCTTGGTTTCAGAACAGGCCTGGGCATCAGTCATCTTTAAAAACTCTCTCCATTTGGCTCTCCATTGCAGTCGGGTGTGAGTCCCTGATGTCCATAATGAAAAAGGCCAGACTCCAAATGAATCAAACTCAATCTAGGGTTGCCTTCGAGGGGTGTATCCATGGCAGACTTGAGCTGATTGTTTGAGTGTGGCTTCTGGAAGCTGACACAAGTCCTAGAATCCTCTAAGGCAGTGATTTTTGACCTTTCCCATCTCATGGCACACATTCATTACTAGAATTCTGCAGCCCACCAAAAAATATGTTAAATTTTTTGGCAGCCTGACAAAAAATATTGGTATAATTTTGACTCTTTTGTACCAGACGACTATTGTTCTGTTGGTTGTTGTCATTTCTATATTTGACTATCTAAGAGGAAAGAGGTCAGTGCCGTTGACTGAACAGCCAGGTATTGCATGTTTTAAAAATTCTGGCGGCATACCAGTTGAGAATCGCTGCTCTAAGGGTAAATGAAGGCCTGGAGCCATGAGAACTTGGGTCTTGCTGAAAATTCCCCACATGCCACAGGCCTCCATTGGAGAACTCACCCAAAGAACACAGTTAAGAATTCATTCTGCTCGCCAATACTTACACAGATGTTTGTTTCAAGAAGGTAAAGTTAACCATTGAAGTTCTTATGAGTGGGTGGAACTCTTTCTCCCTCTTCTCCAGTTCCCAGGAACAGGGATTTTCCCTAAACCCCATGGATGTGGAATGAGTTACCCGATGCTGACAAGGAAAGGGAATCTGCATGGGTAGCTCAGGTCCTTCCTCCCTCCCTTCCTGTCAGGATCTAGCTTCCCCTGTAAAGCTCAGACTACACTCTGCTCCATGATGCTCTGCAGGGTCCTGAGTTAGGGAAGCACAAGTTTTCTAAGACTCACATAAGTATGTGGTAATGCTTCCTAATCCCAAGGCTCGGAGCTAGCTCCGCCATAGATCTTAGCTGTTCTTATGAACCAAGGTGATATTCTGCCCCCATCCTCTCTGCCTTATTCCTTCAGTCTTAAATAGTCCGTCTCTTAAATGGTTCAGAACTTAGAGGAGGGAAAGAGAGGTGATATGTATTGCTTTCTTAAACAAATCCTGTCAGTTCCCTTAAAAATGTTATTTTTCTCCAGCTGATTCTGCACCTAATGAAAAAAGCAAGAATATACTACAAATTCCCTACCTATACTATCCCTCCATTAAAATACAACCCTCACTATAATGCATTAGCTTTTTCTTGAAATACTAATGACCAAACTATCTGTAATCTGTATGTTCCTACCCACAACTGGCAACCAGAATTTTAGGATTAATTGCAAGAACCATAAGGAGATTTTTGACATTCTCCTAGGGTCTCCATGAATATCACCAAGGTAATTATAAACCCAGGATTCCATGCCTCTTGCTACCATGTCAGGGGTGACACCTTCTTTTGTAAGCAGAGGCCAAGAGAAAAGGCTTTTCAGACCTTTCAAAGTATGTATGACTTGAAAAGCTCATTCTGGGAAAGGGGACCAAACCCCTGCTGTCTGATACCAGCGAGGTGCCCTTCCCTTGGAGGAAAGGGATCTGGAGGAGGCCAAGCAGATAATCTTCAGCCTAGATAAGTAATATCACTGCTCTGGAAGTTCTCGGAAGCATGCCTGGTTTTCATGTGGAATTCCACAGGGCATGTGTCCCTGTGGGACTCCATCCAAAGGAGTAAGTTTTCAGAAGGACCTCATTATAACATGGACCGCAGGGACCAGGTTAATGGGCACGCTTCAGGGTAGCTGGTAAAGTTCTGCCGACGGCCAGTGAATCGCTACCTGATAGTTATTTAATGCAGTCAAGCCCCAGTTACTTACTGAGCACCAACCCACTCTGTCACTTGCCCTCACTGCCCAATTAGCTTCTGGCTTCTTCACAGGGCAACTCTAGGTATCTGACAAAATGTCTGAAATGCCTAATCCATGGGATTTGCTCATGAGCTGTCATTTTCTATTACCAGCACCTCTGCTTCATGCCATGCTCCTGGCTAGTTCCAGTTGCTGAAGCCAGGAGGATTCCGCTAATGGACTCAGGTCTCCCTGGGGGTCAGGCAACAATGCACTGTCACAACAATGAGAGGAAGAGCCCAGATAGCCAGGCTGAGGTGGTAAAAGGCCTTCAGAACCTGCCTGGAGGCTCTCACTGGCTTTAGATTGAAAAGCATCTTGGCCCCTTCCACCGGCATAAGCAATTTCATGACAGCTTGAAAAGCCCAGAGCTTAAACAGGAGGATGAGCATGGGGCAGGAATTTGGACTCCAGAGCAAGGGCCTAAGCACAGATTATTTTTCTATGGTATTTGATGAGTACAAACGAAGTAAGAATTTTCCTTTTGTTCCTCTGCACTTTGGCATTGTTTACTTTCTTTTTATTATTCTGAACAGCACTTAGAGACCTGGCAGGGTTTCTGCCCTAAAATCTTGTTGTCAGGCATTTATTCTTCAGCTGTTTCAAATCATATCTGATGGAGTGAGTGCTTTGCCTGAGCTTATCACTTTACCTCCAAAGAAATAAAGTTCACCCTTTAAATGACAATATTGATTGTCTACAGCTTTGCATTTTCTACACTTTAGCTGCAGGCTTCATTTAAAAATCTGTTTTCCCTCATCCAAAAGGAACGATGGGAGAACTTCCTTGCTTCGCGGGCGTCTGTCCGGATAATGGCCTCGTGCCGCAGTTTGGACCGTCACTGTGTTATGTCAGATTTTCACTGCACGTGGAGTAATTCTTCGTCAAAGGTCGGTTTAATAGACTGTAGTTTTGAGGCCATGAGGTTTTATATCTGCGCCTCAATTTTCAAAAATATATAAGCTGCAAAGTTTAATTCAGTCTTCTTTAAAAAGGACCCCAACCTGCTGTTGTTGCGCCCCCGCTGCCCTGTGTCAGGGCCTGTGTGGGCGGGTACACACTTTACATTCACCCTTCTGGAGCACAGGCAGAGTAGCATCCCAGGAAAATGAGCTCTTCAACTCGGCGGTGATTTGGGGAAAGCTCGGACGAATTTAGCAGGCCTTTTCCTGTCACCTGAGAAAAGCCAGCCTGCGAGGTTGTAGCACGACACTTATGAGGCCACAGTCTAGAGCTGACTGCCCAGCTGAGTCCCACTGCTTGGCTGTAGTGGCTTGAATAGTGACCCCAGAAGATACGTGCACCTCCTAACCCCAGGAACCTGTGAACGTGACCTTAAATGGGAAAAGACTTTTGCAGATGTAAATATGCTAAGGATCTCTGAAATGAGATCATCCTGGAAAACCAGTGGGTCCTTTATCACCAGTGGGTCCTTCATCCAATGGCAAGTGTCACTACGAGAGGGAAGAGAAGATATAGACACAGGAGAGGAGACGGCCCTGTGAATACAGGGCAAAGCGATGCCACCACAGGCCAAGAAATACCTGGAGCCTCCAGAAAGTGGAAGGGGCAGGAAGGATCTTCCCTTAGTACCTTTGGAGGCAGTATGGTCCTGCCAACACCTTGACCTTAGACTTCTGGACCCCAGGACTGTGAGAGATTAAATTTCTGTTGTCTTTAGCCACCCAGTTTGTGGTGATTTGTTACAGCAGCCCCAGGAAAAATATATATCACTTACCAGCTGAGTGATCTTGGACAAGTTATTGAACCCCCATAAATCAGTTCCTTCAAAGGAAAACCCTTGTCCCAGGGCTGCTGTGGGGATAGAATGCCTCAGCATAGGTGAGTTTAGAATAGGTGGCTTAGAATAGTTCTCGGTACAAGTGTTTTTTGTTTTTTTTTTTTCCTACCATGGCAGCAAAGAAATGCAATAGAGCTGAGATTTCAATGCACTAAGTGCTGGTTAAAAGACTCACAACTCCGAGAAACAAAATTCTGAAAGAAAATGCTCCAGCCGATCTCAGTGCCTGAGCAATATTCCCCAAACAGCTAAAGAATGTGAAGCAGGAGAAGGATTCCCTGCGAGAGCCATTATTTAAATGCCTGTAGCCCTGACCGATTTTGAAGAAGTGCGACTTCTGGAGGTTTATGCACTGAGACCTTAAAAGCACACTTATTACACACCATGTAGGTTTCCTCAAAGCTCCTGCTCTCTGTGAGCTTTGAGCAGCCGGCCTGGGTAGCTCCGAGGATCCCAACCCAGAGGCGAGGGACTGCTCCTGTTTGCCTGGAGGTGGGATCCACATGGGCTGTATGGAGAGGGGTTGTTAGCAAGCTAGAGGGGGGTTGCCTAGGAGGCTGCACTTCCCCGCCTCCAATCTCCCTTCCTGCTCTGAGGATCACAGTTCTATTTTGCTGTGAATCCAGGTATCTTAGTCTGTCTGAGTGGCTCTGACAAAATACCACAGCCTAGGTGGCTTACAAACAACAGAAATTTATTTCTCAGAGTTTGGGACTCTGGGAAGTCCAAGATCAAGTCACTGGCAGATTTGGTGTCTGGTGAGAGCCTACTTCTTATACGGCCACCTTTTAGCTGTGACCTCACAAGGCAGAACGGGTGAGGGAGCTCTCTGAGGTCTCTTTTAAAAGGGCACTAATCCCATTCCTGAGGCCTCTCCCCTCAGGACCTACTTATCTCCCAAAGGTCCCACCTCCTAATACCATCGTCTTAGAAGATGGGGTTGCAACATAGGAATTTTGGGGAACAAAAACATTCAGATATATACCCAGGAAGACACAGTTCCTCTTACAGTGTCCTCTTAGGAAAATCATAGATGCATAGTCCCATGTCAGTGAAGACTCAGAAAATTTTAGACCTCAGAAGGGCTCTGCAAAAATCATTTCAACCAACATTCCCATCTCATAGATAAGGAAAACGAGGCTTAGCCAGGCTGCCCCCATGAATGTAGGATCTGCTGGCAGAGCCAGCTCTGTCCCAGGTCCCTCGCTCTAGGGGTGTTTGCTCTAGTAAGTAGACCTGGGTGGGAAAGGTCTGAGGGGCCAGAGCAAGCGTTAGGACTTGTATATGTATCACTGCAGGCCCTAGGGCTTAGTCTGAGCTCGACTCCAACCCAAAGTTAGTTCTGTTTTGGAGTGAGCCAATTCTCATCTCTTCCAACATCTTCCTCACTTTCTGGGGCCTCCAGAACACAAAAAGGGTATGGGTCAGTAAGCACATGGTATGCACGCAGCCATGGTCTTTATCAACAAAAGTAATTCCCTTGCAGGGTAATTGGGGAAAATAGAGTATTTGTGCTTATTGCAGCATCTGAGGTACGGTGGGTGGGAGATCTATACATTGGCTATGTTATTTTTACACTATCAATCTGACACTCACTATGGCTCTGCTTTGGTGAAGCTCTCCACTACCAAATGAACAATAATAATAATGATCTGGAAGAATATAAGTAACGAACATGAACTCAGGAACCAGATGGCCAGGATTCACATCCTAGTTCTATCCTTACAAAACAGTACGACTTTAGATACGTTATTTGATTTCCCTGTACCTCAGTTTTTTCATTTATGAAATCAGGATTAGAATCATATATGCCTTATAGAGTTGTTGCAAGAATTAAGTGAATTGATGTTTGTAAAGCTCTTAGAACAGTAACTTGGCACATGGTGGGTGCTCGGTTAAGTGTTCATCGCTGTATCACTTTTCATTATGCCACAGGATGGTGAAGAGAGTCAAATGGGATAATGAACTTGGCAGCATGCAGTGTATTCAACAGGTAATTATCCTTAAATTACTGGGTCTCTGTGCTGCCATGGTATGCCCTACCATCTGCGCAATAGTTAAAGCTTACTGAGCAGTATGTTGTAAGAAGTGGTGTGCAAAGCGTGTATGCTTAGAATACTCCTGAGCTGGAAGACAGGTTTTCAACAGTCTTTTTAGGGCAGCTTCTACCCTGCTGCTGGTGAGTCATTTAAGGTGAGACTCATGCCCTGGAGTGACATGTCTATGGAGGACCCTGGGTGGAATGGTTGTTTGGTCCCGAAGGTTTCCCCTTTTCTGGGACTGGGCCCAATGCACAGAGTCTATTCTCCAGTAGTCATGTCTGTGTAACCTGGCAGTGTCCCCTGGCCAAAGCTGACCAGGCCTATGGTGAGCCCCACGGAGCAGGTTCCCAGGAGTTTTCAAAATGGATCTGAGGAAATAGGATCAGTTCATCTCTGGTGGCTAGGCTGTGCGGTGTGAGGTGGGGAGTCTTTGGCTGCCAAGTTTCCTGCCTGTCTGTGGTAGGAGAGAATGAAACTGATGTGCAGAAAAAACAAAGTGAACACATCGGAAGGGCCCCGAGAACATCCGAATCCATGGGACTCCGTTGCATCCTGGACTTCCTTGAGTAATGTGAGAGAGCCCTATCCATCTAATATAAGCCCCCTGTTTTGTCTGTATATTTGTTATTTGAAACCAAAAGAGTCTTCCTCTCCCTTCTAGAACCAGCCCGAGCATCATCTGTTCTGAAAAAATTCTCCTGACCTCTTCCCCCACCAAGCCTAGTCTGTACCACAGCATCCTGCACCTCCCTCCCCGTGGGACTTCCTACTGTCCCTGCAACACTAAGCTTCTTGAGGACAGCATCTGGGTTTTTTTTTTTTTTTTTTTGTCCCAAATTGCCATCACCTGACTTAGTGCTGGGGCCCAATCATAGTTCAGCTTTTTCTTAAAAATGAATATGTGAATGATATAGAATGCGTACAAACAGCAGCTGATTGACAGTTCAGATTACCTCTATGATCTTTTCCAAACAGGAGATTCTGTAATGTGATCCTAGGTTATTTGAAAAAGGAGATTCCTAAGGGGCTCAATGAGTAGTTGCAGAACTTCAGCGATCGATAGTCTCAGTTTCATATTCAAATTTTACTTCCATATCTTTGTCTTTCCTCTTCCTAGCCATGGGTCTCTGGCACCACTCTTATTGTTTGGAGTCATGAATCGCCAGCATCACTTAAGTTAAAAAATGGAGTAAGAATAGATGAAGAAGGGAGAGAGACCTCCCAAAGAGACATGACTTTATGGAGACTAAGAGGAAGCTCATGACACATATGCATGAGAGAGAATTCTCCAGGAGAAGTGGACTTAATTTTAAGAGTGAAAGTCAGGAGAGGAGTGGGTGCCTGCCGGGACCTCGTCTGATCAGTCAGCGCAGTGAAACAGCTATACTGACGGAAGCTATAACATGTTAGATGTCTCTGTTCCTGGCAGCCTAAATAATTACTCTCATTTCCCAAGGTGCTTAGCTTGATCCCAGAGAATGTTCTGGCGGAAGAGAACCTGGCTGCAAAGGGGCACGGATGATTAAGTCGACTTCCTTCAGGGAGAGACATGGGGTTTCGGGAGATTTCTTTGAAGTCCCTCTTGAGGCTTCTAAAGATTGTTTAGTGGCATCTGGTCTTTAATCCTAGACATCAAACTTCTTGATTTTTGCCCTGGACCATCTGTTTCTCAAATTTCCCTGGAACCCTTCCTTCGTGACAAGTAGGGATAGAGAAATATTGCACTTTTATTTCTTTCTGTTTTGCCTTCCCATCCTGGTCACAGCACTAGAAAGGGACCATGTACTTGTGTGACAAAGGACTGAAAGATCAGACACGAAGCGGTGACCGTGGTATCTGCAGCACACTTTGGATTGGTCAGACGCCATTTGTCTTACCCACCCTTCTGGACAGAACAACGGCTCTCTTCCTCCCCAATAAGGAGCGACAGACACTGAGTGAAGTCTTGCGACCGTTCCGTGTCTGTGCCCAGCACACCGTTTGTACTGCTTGCTGTCATAATGGTCATGAGGAGCAGGGCCTCTGGGATCTCACTGCCTGTGTTTAAATTCCAGCTGTTCCTAGGCAAATGCCTGACAAGTAAAGGGAACCGAAGCTTTGCCATCCGGAAGCTGCCTTTTTGGGATATTAATTTTAAGCTGTTTATTGAGGGACAAGAGACTCAGAGAGAATCTTTGACCCTTGCCCTTCCTGCCTATGGGATTCAGCTCCAGGAAGGGAATCTTAGGATGCTGCTTTGGTCTAATTTGAATTAAGTAAATAAGAGAGCTTCAGGCAGGTAGGCACCTGTTAGCTGGATAGCCATTGTGTCCCATTGTTTCTGAGGTGCCTAGCACGAATTTGCTCGCCATGTGTGTTCCCCCTTCCTCAACTACCTGTAAATCACCCATTCTGGCTTTTGAAATCCAATACCCTGTTCCTCACCTTTCTCCACTGTCTAAAATGTCTTACATACCCCATGTTGCCTCACTGTCTTAGGAATTTTCATGCCTGTGTGAATTCCTCATGCACATGTATTAAAATTCGATTTTCTCCTGTTAATCTGTCTCTGCTAATTTGATTTTGGCCCAGCCTGAAGAGCTCTGAAGGTGGGAGGAAAACCATTACTTTTTTAAGCCTCCACACCAGGTATTTAACCTTTCAGACCCTGTCTCCCAGCCTATAAAGTGGGAGAATGCCTCCCTCACGGAGGCATTGTACAGATTCAATGAGATAAAACTCAAAAAGCATTTCACCCAGTGCCTGGCATTTAGTAAACTCTCATGAGCATTAGTTATTATTATTTAATACAGTAATAGTATTTCTAATAACAAAGTGGGAGAAAGAGCTATGCTGGCCAGAGAACTCAGAGCAAGAAGAAAATGAGGCAGTTGCACAGATCTTTCCTTGAGTTGGCCCTGCACCAAAGAACTTAGTGTTGCCATGTAGAAGGCAGAAAGATCAGAAATGGCTGTTTCCAAACTGGTGAATTCCTTAGGGATCTTTTTCTCCATTGTGTTTCATCTGGTCATA
Organism: Anoura caudifer; assembly: GCA_004027475.1. NCBI lineage: Eukaryota > Metazoa > Chordata > Mammalia > Chiroptera > Phyllostomidae > Anoura > Anoura caudifer. Next base: position 197,941 of record PVKU01001866.1, on the reverse strand, counting down.
CCCTCGGTTTTCAGCGTTCATGGTCATTCCAAACTGGCCAGGAGCCAGGGGAACATTGCTCTACGGTAAGCCTAGAGTCACCCTGATCCAAGCTCTCTAATTCTGCAAACCCTCGTGGCAGGTGGGGCAATTGATGCAGGCTTCATTGTAGAGACACTCACTTCTAGGAGGCTGCAGACACCGTGCTGGTAATCAGAGCGATGGCCGCAATAACCACCCTTCTGGGCAAAATGGCAGCTTTTTCACTGAAAGAGGCTAGGAGACTGATTTTTTATTTTATTTTTTTTAAATCTAAGACCACTACTTATTGCAGGAGACTTCAGAGTATGATGACAAAAAGCAAATTTATAGGGACACCATGAGTTTCTATAAATAAAATGAAGTCATATCTGGGAAAGATATACCAAAGAAAATTAAACTTTAAACATCTAAATTTGCAGTTCATACTTGGCCAAAAGTTCCATTGAATTAAAGTGCACACTGCATAACTATGTACACAAAATGCCTTTAAAGTTCTTCCATAAATTTAGAGAAAAAGGAACAGTCTGTTTAGAGCTACTAAGGCAAAAATTGCTTGCTGTGGATTTATAGGCACTGCTCCAAGCAGTCCCCAAAGACCATTTTAAATTTTTTAAAAAATTATAAATATGAAAGAACAGATTCTACCTTCACAACTTCTCCTCCAAAACTTGTGGTCTCCAGGCACATGGGACAGAGTTCTTGGAAAAAAGGAAGGCTGAATTTCAGGCCTTTGATAGCAAAGATATAGTCTGGTTGAACTGTGATTACATTTTAAATCCACATATCTCTTCTCTGAAACTCACATATGATTTAACATCTGGATGCTTTATGTTGAATTTTCAGGCCTTTATCAAAATGGTTTTTATTTCTTAGTTTTCTTTTTCAAACCAGTGAGAGAATCAAGTTGAATAAGCAATAATATATGTCATCCATTTAACATTAAAATTTTGCACTGCAGTGTTTGCTTGGTGCTGGCCATCGTTATGAGTCTTGAAATCATCTACATCTAGACAGGCCAGTACCTAGGACATGTTGAAAGGGGCAATGTCTTAGTCTTTGCTATGAAAGAGCTGACTGCAACTGTGACCACATTTGAGCAGGACTTGGGGACGTGGATGGCAAAGAAGAGGTAGTGGCTATGGAGAGCTCTTTTTAAATAGGTGGAGCCCCCCAAAAAATGTACAACCAATCCAGTCATTCCACCCCCAACACCTATCATTGCCAAGAGTTGGAATATGGGGCTAGCCACGCAGGCTGCATGGATCCATTTGTTATTTATGAGTATTCTTCATTACAGTTAAATGCTACTGAACTCTGATTACATGACATGAAAAAGCACCTGGTCCATCACAAACCCAAGCTAATACAATCCCAGTGGAAGTGAGAAGTGTTCTCTCTCTCTCTCTCTTGCTTGATAACCTGCACTCACCCTGTTCAGTCATGTGTTCTCTCTCTCGCCAGGGGTCTAGCAGCTACCAGGGCCTGCAGCAGATGATGGGGCTCCAAAAAACTAAGCTTTAGTATGAAGCAGAAACTTTGGACTTTGGCTTTTGTTTTCATCCTGCTGAAGACACAGTTGGACTTTTTCCATGGTGGGATGGAGGGAGATGGGAAATTGGAAACCCAGGGGAAGATTGCCACTTGAATAAACCTTGCCACATCATAGTCTCTCATGCACAGGTCTTTGGAATGCTTTTCTCGTGATCCTGTGGAAGATTCTGATTTCCACCAACAACTGTATCATTGCATTTATGGAAAGTATTTACAATCATCACTTCCTAAAGTTCCCCAGTAACCTGATGATATAACTAGAGGTTATTATTTTCATTTTACCAATAAAGATAGTCTCAGTAGTAAATGTAGGAAAAGTGCTTGATCTTACTAACAATATAAGAAGCACACATTAAAACTAAAAATTGTATTTTGACTATAAACTAACAAAAATAGGTAGACCATCACATTAACAATATTAAAAAAATAGATAATGTCTTATGCTGGCTAGGTTGCTTTGAGATGGAAATTCTCTTTCTACTGGTGGAGGTACACATAGGTTAAGCCTTTCTGAAGAGCAATTTGCAACATATATCAGAACCTTAGAAAGTATTCACCCTTTTAGTTACAGTAATTTCATTTCTGAGATTTTTAAAAAGGAAGTAATAGGAAATGTGGGTAAACTTTGTATATTAAAGGTATTTCTCACAGTGTTCTTTATAAAGGTGAAAACAATCTAACCATTTAAATAGAAACCATAGAAAATAGTTATGATACACCTACACAATGGAATCCCTAGAAGTTACAGTTTTGAAAAACTTTTAATGACATAAGACAGTGTTCAGAATATAATGTTAATTGAAAAAGCATGATAAGCCGGCCAAGATGGAGGTGTAGGCAGATACACTGTGCCTTCACGCGCAACCAAAAGAAGGACAACAACAATTTAAAAACAAAAACCAACTGGAACTGACAGAAAATTGAACTTTGTGGAAGTCTGACAACCAAGGAGTTAAAGAAGAAATACTCATCCAGACTGGTAGAAGGGGTGGAGATGGGTGGCCCGGCGGAGAGGACTCATGGCAAAGGAGTAGCTGGTGGACTCAGCAAGGTGGCGGATTGTGGAGCAGGATGCAGCACCCAAGGCTGCTGGTGGAGTGGATGGTTCTATATTTGTGCGCAGATAAACTGGGAGAAACAACTGGGGACCAGGATTGACTGCACAACCCAGGGCCCCGGCGTGGAAAATAAAGCCTCAAATCACCGATTGAAAACACTGGTGGGGGTTGAGGCAGCAGTGGGAAAAACTCCCAGCCTCAGAAGAGAGTTTGTTGCAGAGGCCCACAGGGTCCTAGAACATACACAAACCCACTCACCCAGGAATCAGCACCAGAAGGACCCAATTTGCCTGTGGGTAGTGGGGGAAGTGACTGAAACCTGGCAGAGAGTGGAGCAAGTGCCCTTGTTCCCTCTCGGACCCCTGCCCCACATACAGTGTCCCAACCCAGCAATGTGGATTACCCTACCTGGTTGAACACCTAAGGTTCCGCCCTGTTTTTCCCAGGTGTGCTGAGAAAAAAGATGGCCCAAATAAAAGAACAGATCCAAGCCCCAGAAAAAATACAACTAAGTGACTAAAGAGATAGCCAACCTATCAGACGCACAGTTCAAAACACTGGTAATCAGGATGCTCACAGAATTGGTTGAGTATGCTCACAAGTTAGATGAAAAAATGAAGGCTATGCTAAGTGAAATAAAGGAAAATGTACAGGGAACCAACAGTGATGGGAAGGATACTGGGACTCAAATCAATGGAGTGGACCAGAAGGAAGAAAGAAACATCCAATCAGAAAAGAATGAAGAAACAAGAATTCAAAAAAATGAGGAGAGGCTTAGGAACCTCTAGGACATCTGTAAATGTTCCAACATCCGAATTATAGGGATGCCAGAAGGAGAAGAGGAAGAGCAACAAGTGGAAAAGTTATTTGAACAAATAATAAAGGAGAACTTCCCTTTTGCCAGGAGAATCTGGCAAAGGAAATAGACTTCCAGGAAGTCCAGGAAGCTCAGAGAGTCCCAAAGAAGTTGGACCCAAGGAGGAAGACACCAAGGCACACCATAATTACATTACCCAAGATTAAAATGAAGGAGAGAATCCTAGAAGCAGCAAGGGATAAAGGCAGAGTCACCTACAAAGAAGTTCCCATCAGAATGTAAGCTGATTTCTCAAGAGACCTTACAGGCAAAAAGGGGCTGAAAAGAAATATTCCAAGTCATACAAGTCAAGAACCTACATCCAAGATTGCTCTATTCAGAAAAGCTTTCATTTAGAATGGAAGGGCAGATAAAGTGCTTCTCAGATAAGGTCGAGTTAAAGGAGTTCATCATCACCAAGCCCTGATTATATGAAATGTTAAAGGAATTTATCTAAGAAAAAGAAGATAAAAATATAATCAGTAAAATGACAGCAAACTCACAATTATTAACAAGCACTCCTAAAACAAAAACAAAAGCAAACTAAGCAAACAACAAGAATAGGAACAGAAACACAGAAATGGAGATCACCTAGAGGGTTATCAAGAGGGGAGTGGGACAGGGAGAGAGGGAGAAAAGGTACAGGGAAAAAGAAGCATAAATGGTAGGTAGAAAATAGACAGGGGAAGGGTAAGAATAGTATAGGAAATGTAGAAGCCAAATAACATATATGTATGACCCATGGACAGGAACTAAAGGAGGTAATGCAGGTGGGAGGGGGTGTGTAGGGTGGAGGGGAGTGAAGGGGGGAAAATGGGACAACTGTAACAGCATAACCAATAAAATGTATTTTTTTAAAAAAAGCATGATACAAAGCTTACAAATAGCATGATCATAGTTATATTGAAACATATGCAAACCCATTTAAATTGAACTGGAGGAAATAGAACTGCAGTTATCAGAGGTTTCTGCATTATGTGTAATTTTATATTTAAAAAATACTTTTCTGTATGTTCCATATTTTTAGAAGGAGGATGTATTATTTTTATACTCATAAAAAAAACCACAGCAAAGTTCCTAAAAATAAATTACAATGTAAAAAAAATATGTTCAGAGAGATTAGTTAACTTGCCCAGGGTTACACAGCTGCCAAGCAGAAGAGTCAGCACCTAAACCCAATTCTTTTAACTCTAATCCCAATGTCTCCTTCCTCATACCACAGCGTCTCTGAAAACAAGTTTACTTGATTGACGTACCATTGATGTTTGAGTTGTTAAAAAACAAAACATTTGTGAAATTATGCAGCGTGCCTTACATCTTTGATTAGACTCAGGAATACTAGTCAGCTTTGCATATTGCTCAACTTGCAGAGCCCTACAAGTGGCTGACACCCCCATTTAGAGCACTGACGTGTGCTACACTTGCCGCAGGGTATCACTTGTACTAGGCTGAAACCCCCTTAACACATAGAACCCTGGAGGGCCAATGCAGAACATGACCTGGGAAAGTTATGTATTCCAGAAATTTCCACATTGAACTGAACAGCAAAATTACCAGGAAGATTTTCTAAAAATACAGTTCCACACCCCACCCAAAAGATTCTATTTCAGCAGGTCTTGTGGTGGAGCCCTGGCCTCTGTATTTTTAAAAGCACTCTGGATAGGCACATCTTTAAACCATCCTAGCCAGTGGTAGAAATGTGTCTGGTGTGATCCTTGTATGCACAGTGAGTCACACGTGGTGATTCCACAATTTGAGGTTAGAAAAACTCCCCCTCAAGATCGGCATTCACTTAGGACTTGAGTGAGCTGGCCGCTGCGTGTTGTAACCACTGGGTTCATCCGCTCAGTGGTTAACCGTGGGATCACCTCATCTCCCATTGCTGCCTATAATTGTTATCTATTGCTGCTTAACAAATGATTCCCCAAACTTAGTGCCTTCAAACAACAAACACTTACCATGTCATTGTTTCTGTTGATCATAAAGTTAGATACAGTTTAACTGAGAGTCTTCGGGTCAAAGCCTCTCTGAGGTTGCAGGCAAGCTGTTGGCCAGGGCTGCACTCTCATCAGAATGCCAGATAGAGGACCAAAAGGTGGGGGACAGTTAGTCTGCTTCCATGGTCACTTACATAATTGACCATGGAAGACTCTGTTCCTCTCCACCAGCCTCACTTCCACAGAAAGCGTGGTCAGAGACAGGAGAGAGAGGGGTGAGGCAAGAGAGGGAGAGAGGAAAAGAGAAGAGAGAAAAAGAATGAGAGAGAGAGCACTCAAGCTGGAAGCCACAATCTTTTATGATCTAATCTCCAAAGTGGCATCCCATCACTTTTCTGTATTTGTTAGATGCAAGTTGGTAAGTTCAGCACACAAAAAACAAGGTGAGGAAATTACCCAAGGATGTAAATAATAGGATTCAGAGCTCCCTGAGAGGCATCTGAAGGGATACTTGCTGCACTGCCCTAGGCAAACAGCTGGGTTAAAATTCTACACTAAACCACCTTCACCTCTATCTTTCAATCTCTACCTGATATGCAGGCAGAGGTGGGGCTGGAGTGACCTTTGCCTATTGATTATATTTAAATCAATAGGCCCAAAGCAAATGTTTGAGTCTAGTGTAACACATACAACATGAGCTATAGATGTCACCTTAGTATCAATAGAGGGACTTGATTAATCACTCACTGTTTTTGTCTTTTAAAGGAGTGCACCTTTCAAAGGACCGTGAGAACTATTATTTTCAGCTATGGCCCCAACTTGAGAAATGATACTCAGTTCTCAGAAAACATGTTTGAACTTCATATCCTGATCTCAAATGCAACTTGCTCTGGGGCTAATATAAGTAAATTTTGTATTCTCTCTGGGAGATAGACAACAAATATTGAGTATAAACAAATAAATATATTTTTGTACATATATATTTGTATATGTACATATATACTTATATATGTGTGTACATACTGCACACACACTTCATTGGGACCACCTGGGGCACCTCGGTGTACTCCAACTCAGTCTGGGTAACAGAGCCTTCTAATAATGTGGATAAAGCTAGGCATCCAGATACAACTAGTTCATCCACTGGACTTGCATGTGAAGTTAATGCCAACTTGCCATCTGGTTGCCGGCTGAGCATGGCTGCAAGCATTTTCCAGCATCTCAACTTGCTATTGAGCCAGAGCCACAAATTAAAGCAGCAATTGCAGCTGCACCATGGCTGCTCCTAGGACGGGGTGTGTTCTGTCTCTCCCTGAAATCACTGGTGAGGAGGGAGTCCTCATTGTCATTTCAGCTGCCAAGACATTTTATGCTAACAAATTGTGAAAGGGGAAGTTGCTAATGATATGAAATCTGTTTTATGGCTAGAGCCGGGCCAAGGCCACCAGACGAGACATGGTTTTCCTACGCTGCCTGACCACTAGCGGGAGTTCTTAACAACCAACCCTGATCCTTGTTCACGGGAGGCGGGAGAAGGATGGGCCAATCCCTTAGCGATGCGCAAGGACTCTGGAAACATTGGCATGATTCCATAACCCACTATCCCTTCTCCCCCAACGCCCCAGAATTTTAGAAGAGAGCTTAAGTTAGCTAGATTGGGAGGAAACTAGAAGGGGAAATACTTTTGGCAGATCACCTAGGAAAACTGAAGTTAATTCCCAAGGTACCTGTTTGAGTTATGGAAAAGCCCCACAAATATGGCCATCCCACTGCAGTCTGCCTCCAGCCCTAATTCAGGCCAGCTGATGACGGCCTGGAGACTTGCACCGAGGAATTTCCAGGGATGGCGCTTGTGCCACGATGGAGGGACCCCTGCCTCGGAGCCAGAGGACCTTTTGTTATGTCCTGGCTACGCGACCTTGTATAAAACAACGGAGCTTTCTAAATTTCGTATTCTTACTGTATGTTATTTACATATGATTGTTATGAAATTAACTGAATATTCAGGTAATGTCACTAGACATAGAAGGAAATATTAAAATAATGTCACTATTAAAATCTTTTTATGTTTTAAAATGATTTTGTCCCTGTGACAGAAATTCTGCTGTCAGAAATATGACTCTTTGGGACAAGGCTCTCTTCTCTAGGGACTCTTTTTTAAAAATTAATTCATTTCTTATTTAAGTATCATTGTATACAATATTATATTAGTTATATTGGTTTCATGTAGGCAATACAGTGATTGGACATTTTGATACCTTATAATGTGATCACCCCACTAAATCTAGGAATCATCTGTCACCCTGTGAACTAATCCCAATATTATTGATTATATTTTCCTTCAGCATTTTTACTCATCCTCCACCCCTCTGGGGACCATTCCTTTGGTCTGTCTCTATGAGTCTGTTCTTGTTTGTTTGTTTGTTTGTTTTGCCCTCTTTTGAAAGCAAATGCTTTTGAAAAAAGGTAATGTGGAATCTCTGAGTGATGAGCCAATAAGTTTCATTTTCCCAGCAAATAGGTATTTGAAGGTGCTGAAGAAATGGGGGTGTGAGAGAAACGGACTTGGGAGAGTATGGAGGCTGTGTTCCAGGAACAGAAATTTGGTCAGGTATCTTGTCTAATGTGAAATCAGAGGCTGCGAGGGGTAGGGAAATTACTAGGAGGGAGATGGGGACCCTTAAGGTGGGGAGAGCACTCCATCACGGTCTGATATTTAGATTAGTTAAGTCTCCATCCACACTGAACTGTAAGTTCTTGCTTCTGTTCACCAATGCTTTCTCGCGGCTTATTATAATGCTTGGCATATGATGGTTGCTAATGAATGTTGTGGAATAAAACTGCATTTTGCAGATTTGACCCTTTTGTCCAGGGCCATCCATTGAAAAGCTGATTCACCTGAGCTCAGGGGGCACCTCTCCTTGACACACTTCCCTCCATGACTGCCTGACCTCTGGCTTTTTTCTGTGATGTTCGGAGGTGGACGCAAATCCCTGTACTTCTGAGGTCTTCTGATTCTGCCAACAGCTTCCTGAATGCACCAGAAGCCCTGGACAGGGGTCTGCATGGTCTGGCCCCTCCCACAGACAGGTCAACCCCTACTTGATTAAGACTCAGAATCTGAACAGGCACTGACTGCAGGCAGGACACACAGCTGTAGGTGAAGTCCCTGAGGCAGGTGCCTGGCCCAGCAGAACAAGCAACACTGTCATCAGGGCCCAGCGAGCCAGCAGGCTCCCCGGCCAGGGGCTGGCCTGACCCAAAGAGTGCACGCTTAGGCCTCATGGTAACTTTGGGTTCCTGTCTTTATAACTAGCCCCTCTCGGATCAGTTTTGGGATTCTTCTGTATAAAACTAAAATAAACATTACAACTCTTGGGTAATTAGAGGGCCAATATAGAATCAGAGAAAAAAATCTTTTTGTTTCCCCAGTAACCAGGAAACAGAATTCAGGGGCCAAGAAAATCAGAAAGTGTCCAATAGTGAAGTGTCAAATGGGCTTTCACCTGATTAAAATAGCAGCTCAAATTTCCCTTTTTGTAGGACAGCCATGACAGATTTTTAAAGTGTTCGACCCCTGATCCTCCGAGGATCCCCCTCCCTGTGCTATGTTGATGCAAATGCAAAGGCCTTTGAGGGAGTGGGAGGCAATGACCCCACCGGTAAAACTAGCGAGACCTCTCTTTGAGAAGATCTTTCTCTCGTCAGTGTTTTACCCTATGACCCAGTATTACCAACCCACCCCTTCCTTCCTCTCTAGAAAAATGTGAAGGAAAAGCTGCTCACTATTTATCCCTCCAAGGCATGTGTGTAATTTTTAAAAATTAATCAAAAATGGGTCACTAATGGACCAAGGTGTAGGGGTACAGTGGGGAATTGGCTCGTGTCGAGAAATTCTCCCTGGAGTCTCTCAGACTCACCACAGAAGCAACCACCTGCTCCGCAGACATGCAAGGGCAGGGCGGCGAGGGCCAACGCTGAAGTTTTAAATGATTAAGGAGGAGAATGGGTTTTCTTCTGCAGAAATGCCTGTTGAACTCAACAGAGGTAAACTTGGGCTGTGGGGGAGACTTAATCCCAACCCTAAAGCTGCCCAGCACCCAGGGCTGCAGGAACTCTGCAAGAAGCCTCGCTGCGGGATGGGCCACCTCTCGTTGTGCAGCCGCTCTGGTGGGAGCAGCAGGAATGACTGATCTGGAACACTGTTCACTCTAGACAAGGCAGGAAAACGGGCCAAAATGTACATTGGAACTGCAGGCATTAACAGAAATATACTTCAAGAAATTTCTCACCGCTGACCCCTGCCCTCCATCAACTGAGATTTTAAGGTGTTTTCCAGGAAGTGTCACTTGGTTAGAAGGGGTTGCCAAATCAATTTCTGAATCTCTGAGCTGACTCTAGTTCTGTTGCACAGAAGAATTTCGTACTTAGGTCCATGGGGGACACATCACAGAATTGGGATCTCCATGTCCTTGGCTTCTGTTATTATTGAAATAGTTAAGAGTAAGACACAGTGTGAAAATGCTAAAAATAGCCCCTATTTACGGAACACAGGCTGCACACTAGGCATAGTGCTAAGTGCCATATATATCATTTTTAAACAGCATTGCTGACATCTTTTAGTATATAATTGACTATACATATTTAACATACATAATCTGAGTTTCAACATATGAACATAGCCATATGTACATGTGCACCATTCCGAGAGTTTCCTGTTGTCCCTTTGTAATCTCTCGCTCCTGCTCTTCTCTGGCCCACTGCGCCATTCTCAGATAACCAGCCACTCATCTTATTTCTGTCCCTGTGGGTTACTTTGTATTTTTTAGAACTTTACAATAAACTGGAATCATCATACAATATGGCCTCATTTTTTTTGGTCTGACTTCATTGCATAATTATTTTGAGATTCATCCAGATTCTTATATACATATAGTAATAATATAATTCATTCCTTTTCATCGCTGAGTAGTATTCCATTTGTAGATTCACCATACTTTGTTCATCCAGTTACTTACTGACAAACACTTGGATCATTTCTAGGTTGAGAGCATATACAGTTTTTATAATTGAGGTAGCTTGTTTCCATCAGTTCCAAGAACGGAGTGTCAGAAAATCCACTTTCTGGTAATAGCCAAAGCCAAGAAGTCCAGTCTCTTCAAGGGATCAACCTCTCTGCGTTAAGAGGCCAAGGATCCAAATGTTTGAAGTGTCCATCCAGTCCTGTCTCAGAGCACTCATCACACCAGAAGGACACGGATGGCTGAGTAGACAACACCCACGCCAGAGTTCTAGCTCTCCGCTTCCCCAGAGGCCTATGTGTGAGGACCCTATCTTGCCTCAAGCCATTGGCATTCTTCAGGACAAGCCTGGCTCACTTTCAACGTTACATTCCGTGAATGTGGCTCCCAGTCTGGCTGGCCAGGTCCCTCCTCACTAAAGCTCTTTTTTCTCCCCTACTCAGCCCCCAGCACATGGTATCAGGCCTCCCCAAGGTGGTGGGAATGCATGAGGTTCTGGAATCAGTCGGCTCATGAACAAGGGAAGTGGAGGAACAATGTCAGTGGAAATGAAGGCCACAGGAGGCAAAGCTTCACTTGGGGGCCACTGCTGCAGGGGATGGTGGGTGGCACATGTCTTTGCTCTGTCAGCTCCCACAAGTGTTGGTGGCACAGAATGCTTTCACAGTAGCTTTCAAGGGAAAATGACCTTCTACATACTCAGCTTAGGGGACTTTGTACCCTCAGTCACCTGAGCCGCAATGATCAGCTCATGGCTTTTAGTTTAATACATAGTCTGCCCCAGTCTAAGCCAGCTCTGCAGAAGAACTCATTGCCTTGTCTACAGCTCCACAAACCCCGAACCATACCTTCCACTGATTGTGCCCCAGTGCTGGGCTAGCCTTCTGGTCCTATTACATCTTGAACTCAAAGTAATTATGCCAGTGGCTCAGGATTTGCACCCAGAACTAACTGAGAAGTCTATGCTCTTAGCACCACGTAGCCAAGGTAGAAATAAATTTTTCCATAAATGACCTTGGGTAGCAAGCGGTAAGCTAGATAGGAGAGACAGCTCTGCTAGAGTCAGAAGTAAAAGAAAATATATTTCTAAAATGTATATGTACGAAATATATTGTTGGGAACATGTGTGCTGGGAACATATATGTCAGGAAGAGCATATAGAAGGAAACCTATATGTCACGGAAGGAAGGGTCTTGCCCGTTCCAAGCAGGTTGTACCATACTTCTTGCTGGGGTTATTGTTACCTGCAGTTGGTCTTTCTTAAGACTTTAGTTATTTAGTTCAAGAGCTGCAAAGCACTAAGCTGGCCATGGAAACCCTCCCCAATGCAGAGAACTGTTCACTCAAGAACAGGGACTGGGGTTAGATGCCTGGGCCACACAGTCTCGGGCAGGCCACTGGCATCCTGTGTCTCGGATTTCTTTTCTATAGAATATGGAAAATTAACTGGTTCTCCCCTGAGGCATATTTTGAGGATTAAATGGGTTGATGTACTTAAAGAGTTGACGCCGCGTCTGTCACGTGGTGACAGGAAGAGTACCTCCTCTGACAGGCATGCTCTCCTGGCTTAACGTTGCAGACGGAAGAGTCACTCCCAGTGTAGAAGGTTATGTGAATCCTCTCTGTGGGTCCCTAGGGTTTTCCTGGAGGAGAGCACCCCGAAGTCAGGGCTGCTCCAATGAGGTACTTGCATGTAGGTACAGCTTGTTTGCTTGAATCTATGGACAAGTTGGAAGCGTTAGTGTGAACTTCTGGAAGTTTTCTTTATAAGAATTTTTATATGGCGCCCAGAACAAGGTCTTTCTTTGCCCATGTGAATAGAGATTACTCTATTAACATTGAGAATCCACAAGGCAAATTGGATATAAAGCCGGGGTCCTTTTGTACTTACTTCTGACAGTGAAACATCCCTCAACTGCAGCCGTAACTCCCTGGAATATTAGTAGTAACCCTCCACACACCCTGCACACATGCACACACACACATCCCACCTAAACTTGCTACACAACATTTGAGATATTCTCCAGAGAAAGAACCCAGGTCTGAGACTTTAGAACAGAAATGCCCCTTCCCCTATTACAGGCTAAATTTTTAATGCACTCTCCTTACCCTGTCCTCAAAGTGCTATAAGACAGGGCTATGCCTATATTTTTCAGTGAATTACTAAGTCACTTAATCTCAGCCAAGGATGGAAATTGCTGCCCTTGGGGATACCCTCAGACCTCACTCACATCAATTTTGTTGATTTTTCTTCACTTTTTTTTTGAAAGGGGAGTGGGGAGCATCATCTTTATTAAGTTTATGATAGCTAATCACTTTCTGTGCTCTGTGCCAGCTTGCTTTACAAAAGGCTTCCTCTGGCAGCCCATGTGGAAATGAATTCAATCGCCTGTAAGTGGGTGAGCGTGTCTACGTGTACTCCATTTCCTTTTATTAACTTAGGGGCCATTTCTCACCTTGTTCTCTAGCTTTGCAGCCAAACTGAGCACAGGGCTCCTATTGATTTTTGTGGCCTGGAGTTGGGTTGCTCTCAATGAAAATGAATCATACTCAGATCTGTCCCATGGAGCAAGCAGAGAAATGAGCCATAAATTCAGGTGTACCCAAGTAGGGGCTGCAGTTAGCTTTAGTTCTTGCTTTGAGTGAAGGCCAAATACCGCCCTTGGGTTTAAGCTGGCTGTACAGGGCAGATTTTTGGAGCTTTTACCATGGAACATAACTTCTATCATTCATCACGCTCATATGCATCCTACTAGCAAAAGGAACTACCACTATAGACTGCATACAACTCAGCTGATCTGGAGTACTGGTTCCTTGAGGCCAGGTACATTTGAGGTAGGAGAAAGTATAAAAAGAAAGCAGTGAAAGAAAGAAAAAGGAAGGAAGGAAGGAAGGAAGGAAGGAAGGAAGGAAGGAAGGAAGGAAGGAAAGAAAGAAAGAAAGAAAGAAAGAAAGAAAGAAAGAAAGAAAGAAAGAAAGAGAAAATGAATTCTTACTCTACCCCTGTTTGCTTAACATTGCTGGGCATATATGTGTTGGGGGAAAGAAGAAATCTTCTTATACTGTATTCAGCTCTGCAAATGGTATTTTTGTTATGTAACCCAATTTGGTTCTATGTTTTAAACTCAATGGTTATTAACAACTTTTGAGAGGTGCTTGAATTGTATTTCTGCTGTTTCTGTTGGGTAAACACAACTGAATGACTTCTTACCTCTGTTGTTGGAGTACTGGACTTGGAACCCTTATTAAAGCCCACGGTTTTGTGTCATTATGTTTTGAGGATGGGTTTTCACCTAATGGGATACCCACATTTATGCAAAGTGAATGTACGTGCATTTCTTACCTAGAATCAGCCATGTCAACCCCTGAGGCTGTGAACATTTGGACCTTCTAAAAAATTTCTGAAGAGATTAAATTCCATAAAAGGTTTAACCTCAAAATGTCATATGTTGAAAAGAGCAGAGCCTGTAGAGGTCGCTCATTTAAAATATTTTCCTTTTAATTATTTTCTCAATGATATAAAAAGACTGTTGGCTGATTGTTGTTTTTTAATGAAACTTCTGTGAGGAGAGTTAAGGTAGAATTTCCTCTCTGTGTTTTGTTTGCTTCCTTTCTTCCCACTTCTCTTTACTCATCTTGCCAAAACTAACGTTTCTCTATGGCTTTGGTATGCTTTATCCTCTAGCAGGACTTTTGATCTTTAAAGATTTAAAGTTTGGAATAAACCTTGGTGGCCTCGGGTTTGAAAAAAAAAAAACCTCTTCAGTTCCCTAATGTCTTGCTTTTATGAACTTGCCATTGCTCAGTAATGTGGCTTCTCTTATATAAGATCCAATTAATCAATTCAAAACAGTGTTGGGCAATTATCTGGTGAACTTGGAAAACTATAGAAAAGGCCGAAATAAGCTTTTGAGAAGTCATAAATTCACCGTATATGACTGTCAGAACTCTGCTAAGCATTATTCATGCAAGCCTGGCGGAGGGATCTAGATGAGGCCCTGAAACAGGGAAAGACTCTCATCGTAATTCTAGTTGGTTTTGGTCTGGCAGCTTCTTAAGGAGCCACTGTAGTCTTTCCTTTCTCCCGATCCTTTGTTCATTCTTCGGAGGAAGGAGAGGTATCATTTGCTGATTATTGTGCAGCATCTAAAGCACAAAGCAAGTAAGACCAGGAACTCTTCATAGTGAAAAAGTTTTATTAACAATAGTAAAAACAAAAAGCTGATATGTTAAGTTGAACAGTCATTAGGTGGAAGTTTTCTTAAATGGCGATAAGAAACTTAACCCTTCTGTGAGGCCAAGGGCACCACCATCACTGAGGGTCAGTTTCCAGCGAGGTCCTTCACAGCCAGTGGTCCCCAGACTCTGTGTGACACTCACTGTAGCTAAGGACTTGGTGTCCTGCGCCCATGGTTAGCCTGTGACATTGACATTGTGCTCCCTTAATTGCTATAATTGCTATCAAAACGTTGCCAAACATCGTTCATTTTTTTATTCATATTTAAGTCAGCTAAATTATTCTAGCACATGGAACTTTTTTGTGGAACAATGTAATGGAATTGGCCCACATGCGCATTCACAGTGAGTCTCCAGATAAGCTTACAATTAATGCAGAAAGGCAGAGAAAGAAGCAGAAGGGCAGCCTGATGTTCAGTTATTATGTGAAAAGTAAGGGAAAGGCACCTTCCATGAGCCAAAGCATAAGTTGCAGGTAGCCCCGCCCCCACAGGGTTCAGGAGAAAACAAAATACAATCAGGAAAGATAAACCAGAAGTGACTGAAAATGCCTCTTGCAAATAAAATAAAATTTGTTTTTTGAGAGAAAGGAAAGGAAGGAGAAAAAATAAGGAGAAAACCATCTATCAATTGCCTTCTGTACCTGCCCCAACCTGGGACCAAACTTGCAGCCTAGGCATGTGCCCTGACCAAGGATTGAAACAGCAGCTTTTCGGTTTACAGGATGATGCCCAACCAAATAAGTGACACCAGCCAGGGCACATTTTGCAAAATGCTAAACAATATTCCCCCAACCCTAGTGAATCTACTCATTCCTCTGTCTGGATTCAGAGTCAGAGACCTTAGAGCTAGAGACTCCAGTCATGGCAGGTCATCCATGCTTCCATTCATTTATCTGTCCATCCATTCATCCATTCACCTGTTTGTCCATCCATTCATCCATCCCTCCAGCCAGCCAGCCGGGCTTTGTATCTCTGTGTGCTACATAATATAGTCCCAGTTTCTGACTTTTGGTTGAGAATACACACACACACATACACACACATGCTTTTATGTTGTAGTGACTAAGTGAATGACTAAAAATGAAAATCAACCTTCTCCATAAGTACCAAGAGAACATTTTTTATAAAGATTTTATTTATTTATTTTTAGAGAGAGGAAGAGAGAGGGAAAGAGAGGGAGAGAAACATCAATGTGTGGTTGCTTCTTGCATGCCCCCAACTGGAGACCTGGCCTGAAATCGAGGTATGTGCTCTGACTGGGAAGCAAACTGGTGACCCCTTGGGTCAATGGCTGGCACTCAATCCACTGAACCACACCAGCCAGGGCCCAAGATAGTATTTTGATATCAGAAAAACATTTAATGACAAGGACAACATTATTACCTCTGTTAAGCATCCTACTTATAAACACCCTTACTCCTTAAGTGTGTGTGGGGGGAAGCTCTGCCCACAGGGCCCCTCTGCCCTCCAGCCGCCATGGATGAGAATAAGTCTACCAAGATATGATCTGCTTAGGGAGGAAAGGTGGCTGATCTCTCAAAGGAGAAGAGCCAAAAGCCTTTTCCTCAATGGGCTTTTATTGGGTTATTTTGCATAGAAATACAGGCTCATTAATCATTGTCAGGCAGTAAGGATCAAACAATAGATAATGTACAAAGAACTCTGAGGGCCTATTTTTGAGTCAGGGTCAGATAGCTAAAGAGCAATAAAACTTTGAGGAACAAACTCACTTCTTGCTTGGACCCTTATTTAATTGAGAGCATTCTAAACAAAGCAGGTTTCACAGGATTTTACATATTCTTTCTTAGGCCTGATCGCCCTAGGGAACCGACTCTTTCCAGCACAGGGCTACACCCACCACAGGCATTGTTTCAGGCTTCAGGCATTGTCTCAGGCTTAAATCAGGCAGGGGAAGTAAGACAGCCAAGAGATTACAAGACTTCTCCCAGCCAGAATGAGGACTCAGGCTTTGTCATAGCTGAGAGTCCATCACCCCCTTTTGCTATAGCCCCTCAAGTCCTTCCTTGGGGCCTCCACATGATCGTGCCTGTCTTAGGTCGTTCCCCTGTTGGGGAATCTTACCAGTCATTGGCTGACCAATCAAGCATTGGGGGCCAGTTATGGATGAAGTAAAAGGAGCAGAAGCGGCACCCCTGCCAGGGAGATAAGCCTTGTCTCCTTAGTGGCTTATGGTCCAAAGGTCGCTCACTCAGCCTTAGCCATGGGGGTGGTTACAGCTTCTGAAACCAGGCAGGGAGGTTCCCAACACTTAATTAATGTCCTCATTCTCCAGTAAATAAAGCTTCCCTTCCTAACAAAACCACCCACATCAATTTTTTTGGTGTTTGAAATAATTTTTAATAACTATCTAGTTATTTTGTTCAAAAGCCTTCCCCTAACTCTAAGTGATAAATGCCGTATAGTGTTCCTCTAACACACCTCAGCACCAACTCACATGAGAGTCCTTCCGTCAGAGTCAGGAACCTCACACCTTGCTGTCAGCTGAGCAAACACTACCTTGAGCCCCTGCCTATTCCAACCTGTCATCTCTGAGCAAAGAAATTTTACTCCCACTTGTGACTCTCAGCACATATCATTGCACTCCCTTGTTTGAGGGAAGGGTGATAGTGAGGTCATTTCCAAGTCTTAGTTGGGGAAACAAGCAAGCTTGGTACCTTTTACTAGGATGGGATGGGGAACAATGCAGCAGCACCCTGAGTAACACATTTGACAGGGGCTTACACTCAAAGCTCCCCTGGACCCCCAAGATGGTGGACAAATTAGAAAGAAGGGGAAAGGGAAACTTTTTTTTTTTTAATATTAAAAACAAAAAACTTTGCTGAGAACCTTACCATATATTTGACCGTCTGAGCCCTGGTCCAGTTGTCTCTCATGTAGACACCCACAGCCCCTGTGTCCACATTAATCACAGTACTTGCTCCACATGGTAGGGTGAATAATGGTCCCCTAAGGTAGCCACATACTAATCCCCAGAAGCTGTAAATGTTACCATATATGGTAAAGGAGTCTTCGTAGATGTGATCAAGTTACAGATCTTAAAATAGGGAGATTATCCTGGTGGCCCTAACGTCATCACAGTGGTTCTTACAAGAGGGACATGGAGAAGAAAGGGTTAAACAGAAGTAGAAGGTATAGTTATGGAAGCAAGAGGACAGAGTCATGAGCCAAGGAATGCAGGCATCCCCAGAAGCTAGAAAAGGCAAGGAAATAGATTCTTGCCATAGCCTCCAGAAGAAACCAATCCTGCTGACACCTTGACTTCAGTGAAACTGATCAGAGATTTCTGTCTTCCAGAGCTATAAGAGAATACATACTTGTTGGTTTAAGTTACCAAGTTTGGGATAACTTTCTAGCAGCAACTAAAACTCCACTCACTAACATTTCTGCTTATAAATACAACTTCCTGCCTAAAGACTGCAAGTTCATCTTTATCTCTCTAGCAATGGCACACTCTCAGTTATGTTCTTTCAGGATACGAGCTGCAGAGATATATTCCACTGAACTCTAGCAAAGGATATTCATCATAATGGTACTTAAGAAGAACAAAAATTGGCAAATCTGTCCCAGCAGCTGCTCTAAGCCTGGTGGTCACTGGAATATCTTTTAGCAAACAGTGTTAGTTTTGGTCATCGGGCAGCAAGACCAGTAACTCAATATCAACATGAGCGGCCATTGCTACAGAAAAGTGAGTCTATTTTAATGACTCATTCCCCTGCTGCCACAATTACCTGCTAGATTCTATGTGTGTTATTCAAACTCCCCTAAAGAAAGGAGCTGATCTTTTGTTCCAGCACTAACCAAAGTGGAATTCTCTTTGGTGGCAAAGACTCTCACTAAACCAATGTCTACGGCGTTGACCAACCTTTGGGCAGGTGCTGATCCCTGGCTCATGCAGCTGTGGACAGAGCAGCAGAGCTGCGTGTTACTACAATCAACAACCCCCAAGTGTGTTGCTCTTCTCAACGTGGCCTTGGACTTGACAGTCATGTAGAGCTCAGAAATGTCTCTCCCATCCACTGGTGTATAATCCACTTTCCACAAATGCTTTTGAAAGGAAGTGACTCATAGAGGTACCAAAAAAAAGTAAGGCCCAACAATCCCTGCCCATAAAGACACTGTCACCTTGGAGTAAAAGGAAAAATATATAGGACCATTAGTGACAGGGCAGCATTACATTCAACAGTATTCTTTGTTAAACAAAATCAGAATATTACATTACCAATACCCCTTCCTGTTCCCTAAAGGGAAAATTTTAGTTTTCGTGAATTTACTTCCAAGTTCCTTTCTGGCAGTTCTGAGTCTTAGCTTGCAATAGATATGTACTGGTAGTTTTGGGGATGGTTGTAAGCCTGGCAGGGTACTTTCTTCCCCTGGCCACCTGTTGCTGCCTCTGCGGTAATGAGAAAATCCCAATGTTTAAGAAGAAGCAGTTTTAAAATGGCAACTTGGATATTCACCTAATATAAGAAACTTTTATGGCAGAAAAGGTCATGGTTCTAGGTTTGAAGCCAGAAAAGTCAGCGTTCATGCTGCCTGTCACTATCAGAACAAGTAAGTAGAGACAAGGATTGAGTCTTTATGGGTGCTTTATTCAGATGCTGGTGATCTGAAAAGCTGGTGGGCTATGTACCCTAAAATCCATCTTAACATCTCATCTCAAGCAGATATTTTTATAAGAAGAAAAGGGTAGGTAAGGGGTTTGGAACAAAAGGTTAATCAGATAAGAGTTGCAGCCCGGCCGCAATTCCTAGCATTTCTTTATCTGCTGATCAACAATTCTTTATCTGTACCACTCCCTGGAACACAACGGCTCAGATACCATCTCAATCACAGCTTGCAGACCCTCTGGGGCACAAAGGTTGACTTCTTGTTGACCTCCTGGAGTCACATAGGTCACACGTTCCAGTTTCTGGAATAACAGTTTCCACAAGCATTAATCACTTAAGCCTATCAACTATGACTACAGCTAAAATCTTTAACTCTTGAGTTCCCCTATCTGGTTCTCATGAAAAAGAGTCACAGTGTGTTACTGAGAAGGACTATCAATGGAGCGCATTGACTCCACTGAGAGGCTCTGCAGAGAAACAAGTCCTCACAATGAGGTATGTTTAATTTCAGAAATTTGAGAGGAGAAATCCCAGTACACAGAGGGGATCAGAACCACTCCCCCTCCTTCCCTTCCCAAGAGCTTGCAGTCACTGGGGAGGAAGCCAGCGACAATCCAGGAACACCTGACAGAGCCAAATCTGCCAGTCACCAAAGAGTCTGAGGACCAGGAGCCAAATTATTCCTGTAAGGGGAAAGGGCTTCCTGAAGAAAATGGAGAAAAAGAGGCACTTAGAGGGCAAATAGGTCAAAAGCAGAGGCCTAATAGAGGAGAAGAGAAGGAAGGGAGGGTTAAGAAAAGAGGGCATGTCCCCAAAAGACACCCTCAGAAGCCCTAGGTAATGAGGTCTCACTTTCTGCGTCAAGTAAGCAAAAGAGGGAGCTGGGGCAAGGATCGGGGTCACTCACAAAATCTGATTTCCTCTGCTTGGGAGAGTCCAGCATGGAAAATAAGGCAGAAACCCTTCAGTGAAAACAAACTCTTTAGATTCAGAGTACTTTTAGTTTAAGGAAGCAAGGAAAAGAAGGCCTGCATGGGTCAATTTCTTCAAGGATGCTAAGATAGTGTAAGATGGGCTGGGAGGAGTGGGATCGGAAGGCAGAACCTGGGAAACAAGAGTCAATAGCTCCAAGTCTCCAGATCAAAAATGGATTAAACATCTGGGTAAAGGAACAGGAACAGGCAGGATACCTCATGGCACAGGCATGGCTGTTCAGAGCGCACTGATTACGTAAGCATCACTCTGGGTCTGCAGAGTCAAAGGGTCTGAGAAAAGTTTCTGGCAAGCAAGAGACGGTGAATGGAAATTAATTCCCACTAATGCAATAGGCATAAAATATTACTATAGCTTCTTTGTTTAATGTTCTGCCTTTGCTGGCTTATTTTAATGAGTGTAAACGTATTTATAATGACCTTTGTAAGTGTCACATGACCTCTGCTTCTCTAATTCATGTTTCTCATAAAGGTCCCATGTTCCTCAACTGGAAATTCTCCTATCACAAGGATTTTCAGGAACTTAATTTCTGCAATTGGACATGAACTAAATACAATATGGACACATTGTACACTGCTGCTGTTAGTTGACAATAAGGTAAAGATGTGACAGCTCTTATGGGAGGATGACATTAATGGTTATCATTTATTGATTGGTTGCTATTTACCATCCACTGTGCTCTACACTTCAGCTCACTGAACCCTTCTAACTACAGGGTAGTGGTGTTATCCTACTTTATAGAGAGAAATCTGAGGCAAAGAGAGTGTGAGTGAATTACTCAAAGTTCTACAATCAATAAGTAGCAGAGAGAGGGGATTCAAACCCCAAATGATCTGAATCCAAAGCTCATATGTGCCGCATGTCTGTGGGGAGACAGGGTGGCAGAGGGCTTGTGATGGCCCTTGACGGTTGAGTGAAAATTGGATGTAGAAGGAGAAAAAGGGAAATTCAGACTGAGGTTGAGACAGAAGTGTAAGGACACAGACGGAGAGTAGGGAAGACCTACCTGCTAGGGCCTCAGCTTCATATTGGGACCAAGCAGGAAGTAAGGATGGAAAGCCAAATGGGGCCAAAGGGCAAGGACCTCGAAATGCAGGCTGAGGGCTTTCCACATAATTCATTACAGGACAGGGATTTCTTAGGCATTACAGTCCTAGTTTGAGCAATGCAACCAGTTATTCTTATTTAACAATCCTTTAAGCCATGTTTAAAGTGATTGTTTTTGGTAACAATGATGTTGGCAGGAAATAAGGAGGCATGGGTGTGGAGCGAGAGAGGATAGGAAAGTGGTAGTAGAGAGGGTGTTCCATCAGTTCAGTAGAGAGTATTTGCCAGGCAAAAGGAAACGATTTTGACAAACTTATTCACCCATGTAAACTGGTTCTTCTAACATGATTCCCTTGAGATAACGTCAGGCCCTCCAAATACAGGAAAAGAAGAAAGGGGAGGCAAATGAATTCTTTCATTTCTGCAGAAATCCTTAGCTTGGGTTCTATTGAGAATAGATTATACTGATAGTGCCATCAAGCTGAGTGGTTTGCATCCGAACCTTGGACCTCCTCAGCAGGCACTGCAGCTGACTTCTGATCACGAGTCACTTATCCCAGCTTTGGGGAGGTGAGCCCTTTGGGTAGACCTGCTAATCGTGTGTCCTATTCCAGAAGAGCATTTACTCAGGGAAGTGCAGCCTGATAGGTTTTATTAAGGGCCTCTGTGCCCAGCACTTTTGTACATGTTGTCGTTTGGTTCTCCCAATAACCCTGTGAAGTTACAATTCCTCAGTTATAGCTGTGGAAACATGCTGAGAGATGGCACTGAAGGTCACAGAGCTAGAAAGCAGAGGGGAAATTGAGCCTGATTCTCTCTAACTCCAAGCTTAGTGCTCTGCAAACAAATTAAGCAGAGGAGGAGAAGAAAGTGCCATGATGGGCTTGTAAGAAGGTTAAGGGGAAAATCCAAGAGGTTTGCTTTGTTGTTTGGATGCAAAATTAGGTTTGGACCTGCAATTTAGGATCTCGATGGGACTAAATAGACATTGAGCTGGGGGCTGCTGAATGCACCACTCTCCTCTAGAAATTGTGTTTTCTAGAAGGAATCTCTCTCTGTCTCTTTGCCAGAAAGTGAACCTGAAGGGGTGCCTATGATGGTATGAGCATGCTGGATTGCTCTGAGGATCTTCATCCTGGGAGATTTACATCTGTGACTTCACTATGAAAACAAAACTATTTTCTTCGACCTGTCAAGGGGCCACATTTAGAAGAAAAATGTGAGGTTTACTTTTGATGAAGCATGTGGTTCTGCACCTATAGATCCTCTCTTACCAATGGGTGATTTGTAGTGAAAATATACAAGCTTTGGGCAAAAAAGGAAAGAAAGAACACACAGAATTCATATTACTCTACTCCAGAATAGGGAAATAAAAGAATAAGCTTCAGAAAGAAAATATGATACATTTCGTATATTTTTTCTGCATCAGGATGCAAGTCATTCTGCACTTGAAGTTGGTTTTGTATCAATTCACTTAAAGTGGATCTATTTTTCCCTGTTGTTATAAAAACATTTCAAGACATGCGTGACAGAGCTTCAGAGAATGTGGTCGATTCCTGAGCTGCTGTGGATAATGGCACATTAATACAAATTGACGAGGACTAGTTTGATCCCAGTGTATGCCTGTCAGGACAATGGAGGGTCCAGCCAGTAAGTCAGGTGGGTGTAATGGCTTCAGGAAGTGTTAAGGCCCTACTGTGTGAAGTCAGTGGGATAACAGCAGTAGCAAAGTTATAGACGGAACACTTAGGCAGTCTGGAGGTGGTAGGGCCAGTGTAGCAGCCACGGCCCAGGCAAAAGGCAGACTCAGGCAGTCTGGGAGTATGGGGGTTCAGAATGAGCCACCTCAAGATGTGCCTCTGTGGTATGCAGATTACTCTGAGATAAAGGCAATTTTAGCTTTAGGTTCAAGAGAAGTTCTTGGCCCCTCCCTTCAACTACTATCTATAGGGCAGGGCAAACTTCTGTTTACTAAAGGTCTGATTTTCTAGTGATCCTGCCAAGAGGCTTTGAAGCCCCAAAGGTACATTATTTCATCCCTGGCTCAGGATGTCCTATATACCTCAACCCTTCTTTCTAGCTCTGATCCTTTCTTGCGTGCGAGCTCTCTGACACCATTATGTATACAGGATTCCCGTGCATATGTATGCATTATATTTGGTTATTTTATCTTGTTAATTGGTCTTGTGTCTATTTGATTATTAGACCAGCCAGAAGAACCCTGAGAGTAAAGTTTGCTTCTCCCCCACAGTTGTCGCTGTGAGCAGGATAAACTCACTGGCTGGAACCCCACTCTTTTCCAAAAGGCTGCTGCTGATGACAAGATCCTGGGGTGTCTGACACAGATGCACAGAAGGTAAGGGTTCTTACCATGTCAGCACACCCCCAGCTCTCTGTCTGCAGGATCTGGCAGAGGCAAAGGAGGTGAAATCTTTTCCCCCCTTCTATGGTTAGATTGGCCGGAAAAAACATTTGTGAAACTAGTTTCTTGAGCTAGTGACTCTTGGCTACTTGATATGAGCACCCATGGGTTTTGTTTTTCCAAGTCTGGTTTCTCTCCTTGTTAGTGTCTGCACAGCTTGGCCTCATGGCTATTGAGAATATTCTCTCTCTCTGGCCTCTGCCACCCAGAGGATGGGTCTCTACATAGAGAGACACCTTGCTCTCTATGTGATCACACTGTAACAGGGTGCAGCCAAGAGGGGGGCCCAAAAAAGGGAGTTGGGATGGACCCCAGAACTCAGGGTGTCCAGGAAATATTAGACAGACATATAAGATGTCCTCACCCCTTTCCCCTCATGTGTGAGTTGAGGGAAGGGACAAATGGAGCAGGGCAATTGAGTTGTTTTGCATAGCAATGGTTTTGCAGATAACTTCCAGAGTGGTCATTTAACATATCTATAACCTTTAACTGGTTTCATAGATATGTTAAACAGCTGTGGCCATGCTCTGAGCCAGGGGGATGGAAAGGACTTCCCCCAGGACGTGACTGGGGGAGGAACCCCAAGTTAAAGCGCCTGCGTGGGAGCTTGGAGAAGATTGGCTCCAGAAAATGAGGACATGCCTGCCCAAACTCATGATGGCATCCCAATAACCTTGGAAATATGTGGGAATGCTGGTGGGTGTAACCGATTGTAGGAGGAGTCGGAAATAGGGCTACAGAGGAGGATTGGCGCGGGGTATTTAAACGGAGACGTGGCAGCCATCAGAGAGATCCATGGGGTTTCACCAGAGTGCAGGACCCACAGCTCCATGAGGGAAAATCACCATGTGGCCTTAGCAGAGAATTGCCACTCAGCTTTGCCCGAGTGGAGACCCTCTCGCAGCTTTGCCAGAGGGAGAGATCCATGCAGTTTCACCAGAGTGCAGACCCCTGCAGCTTTGGTGAAGAGGGAGAGCCACAAGGCTTTGCCACAGTGGGGACCCCTTCCCCACAGCTTTGGTAGAAGAAGGACCACATGGCTTTGGGGTGCTCCCTTTGGCTACATGGCCTGGGAACAAGAGACTTTGCCTAGAAGAAGGGTGAAAGAACTCTTGCCAGTAGGCCATGAGAAGGTGCCACATGGCTTCAGATTAACCAGAGATCCTGCCTGGACGACGACACAGCTGACAGTGTCAAGAGCCTGGATCCCAGACGTGTGCTTCTCTTCCTTGCAATTACGGTACCCTGACTTAAGGCAGAGGGAGATAGGGAGCACTGTGGGCATCTGTGGGTATCCTAAAGGACTCTGATATTTTAATGGAGACGTTAGGTTGCTACTTTAACTCTGTATAGCATTAATAAACATTTCCTTTCCTTTTCACAAATCTCTGGCTTTGAGAGACATGTTTCCAGGAGGCAGCGGACAATAACAGACCTTTCTGTTGCTCAGTAACAGTTTTGGGGGGCTCGTCCGGGATTTGAATTGCCCGTGGAAGACTGACCCCTCAGGTTCAAGAAAGTGAGACTCTGGAAGTGTTTTGCCGTCTCAAGAACCTTCTGTTGCGCTGTAACAACACCATGCTCTCGAGGAGTTTTCTGTACCAATCCCATTCCTCCCAGAGATGGCTGATGCCATGCATTTGGCCGGCAGCTGCATAGGTCATGGATCCAAGCTTAGGGAATCTTAATCCCTATTCTGTTTAAGGGGGGAAAGCTCTTTAAAGACAGAACTCCCCATCTTTCTTAAGCTGATCCTGGGAGTAAACTTTCTAGGGCATCTTTCCCACTCTCTTTCTGGGATGCCTCTTGCATCCATAGTATTAGTTTGAGTCACTATACAGCCTACCATCAAGGCCAGGCGATGGATCCTTTGAATTAGAAAAACTTTTTAATTGAAAAGGAAGAAAAAAGAATTGAGAGAGTTCTCCTATTGTTATAATAGTTAGTCATTAAGACTTGCTCAAGGAACATATATAAAGGACACATGGACAAAGACAATGGGGTGGAGGATTGAAGGTGAGAGGCAGGGGTGAACAGGGCAGAGGAGGGTCATGGGGGGAAATGGGGACAACTGTAATTGAATAACAATAATTTTTAAAAACCCTAAAATAAATAAATAACTTCCTCAATCAGATGGAAGAACAAAAATTTGAACAAAAATCAAAGTCCCCTCAGACCCCTTCCTATTTGCCTTCAGACATTTGCAGATACTGTTAAAAAAAAAGTCAGGACATTGGAAGTGTTGATGTAAGAAACATTCAAACCTATAGAGAATGTTAGTGAGTTTATTTGAGCCAAATGGATTGTAATTGCTGGGAAGCAAAATCTGAACAGATTGAGAAAATGCCCCAGAAAATGGCAGTTTTGCAGCTTGTTTTATACATGAGAATCAAAGCAGGAGACGTAATGAGGGTTACGTGAAATCCATTGGTGGTAGATTAAGGGGTGGGAAAAAGCAAAGCAGGGAAAACTCTGGGATTGAATAAAAAGAAAAATGAAGAAACACATACAGTTTTTTACTTGCTGGGTACAGGATAGTTAATAATGAACACTTACAGCACGTAGAAATGTCATTCAGAGAAGATAATAACGAAAGTGAAGGGAACCAAAGTTTTGCCACCCTGAAGTGGCTTTAGGGATATTGATTTTAAGCTGTTTATTTAGGAACAAGACTCAGAAAGAACCTTTGAGCCTCCCCACTTTCTGCCCAAGCAACTCCGACAGAGTCCTGGCTGAATCACCTGAAGCATCTCCACCCAAGCTTTGACCAAGAGGCTACCAGTCCTGTTAGCTAGTTCCCGCTGTGTCCCATTGTTGCTGAGGTGCCGAGCAAGAATTTGCCAGCCAAGAGTGTTTCCCCTTCCTCAACTACCTGTAAATCACCCATTTTTGCTTCTGAAATCTGGTACCCTGTTCCCCACCTTTCTCCTTTGCCTAAATGTCTCATGGTCTTCGGAATTTTCATGTCTATGTGAATCCCCCAGGTGTATGTATTAAAACATTGATTTTCTGCTGTTAATCTGTCTCTGTTAATTTGATTATTAGCCTAGCTAGAAGAACTTGGAAGGTGGGAGAAAATATGTTAATATTTTAGCTCCCACAAGGGGTTCTGTGCTCTCTTGCCCTGGTGCTGGTGGTTGTGTCTTGAGGAGTCTGGACAAGATTATTCCGACATTTCAAAGCTATGTTATCTTAGATGCAAAAAGACAGTAGATAGGCTCACGTAAGATAGAGCATGACCTTTGGTAAGGAGGATGCCAGCCTAGGACTTGCCTACTCTCTATGCCCTGCTTTTAGTTGGGAATTAAAAATCTTAATTAAATTTTATGTACTGCGAATACAGCTTGGTAACTGTTAGGTTGGAAGATCCAAATAATGACCAGACAGAAAAGTGGGCTAAATTCCATTTACAACTAGTATCTTACCAAACTGTTGCTAGTCCTCAAGGAAATTATAATGTAAAATTACCATGGTTATTATGAGGACTGTGCCAATTAGGGAGAAAAATGGGCTAAATAAAATGGACACTGATGGAATTAAAACAAAGGTGTTAGTAGCATTAACAAAGGCTGAATGGGCCAAACTGACCACCTGTTGCTCCCCGCCCCACAAGATGTGCCACCACAGATAATCTCTAGGCAATTTTGTCTTCAGCTCAAGAGAAACTTCGGTCTCTCCCTCTGACTACTCTCTCTATAGGACAGGGCAAACTTCTAGTTAATAAATGTCTGTTCTTGTCCTGCAAGGATTCTTTGAAGCACCCAGGTGTAGTACTTCATCCCTAGCTCAAGATGCCTTGCACGCCTCATCCCCCTTTGTATCTCTGAACCTCTCCCGCATGTGAGCTCTCCGACACTCTCGTGTCTGCGGGGTTCCCATGCATGCATGTTGTGTATCAAACTGGTTATTATCTCTTATTAATCCATCTCATGTCTGTGTGATTGTTAGACCAGTAAGAAGAACCTGGATAGCAGAGGAAAGTTTGTTCCTCCCCGACAAGGGCATGCCATCAGAACTATCAGAGGAACCCAGAGAATGTGCTAGAACAAAGGAGAGTTCCATGGGAACTAGTGGATTTTTAAAGACCTGGTACTATCTGCCCCTGATGAGCAGGGGCCATGTTTTGTACAACATTCCATTCCACCCAAACCTGTGACAGATCCTTGTCCTAGAACAACATGTGAACTCTGCAATGACCAGGTACACCCATGAAGATCACATCTGTGTGACCCAAAGAAAAAGGAATCCCAATGAGTAGTGGTCCCTCGCATGGCTTTCTCCACCTGTAGCTGATGGCCAGTTTGCTTGGGATGGTGTTAGTGCTTCATTCTCTAAAAGTGGACGGATTTGGATCCCACTGGGGTCTGATTTTAGTAACTGAGACCTTGACTTCTTTTTCAACAGAGAACTTTCTGCTCTAGAGATGTTTACTAATAATCGTTTACTTAACTTTTCCAACCCATGTTGGAAGCACAGCTGAGCAATACACATGTTAGAGTCAGTGTAGTATAATGTAGATTGGCAGCACCCCGTCCAAAGGGAAAGCAAATGGGTAAATCCTTGCAGATGTTCTCCCTTCTTTTTCTTCTGCTTCTGCAAGGATCACATACATTTCCATTCATCCATACCACACTTTGGAGTTTTTTTGCTTTTATTTTTATTTTTTCTCTATTTTTTGTTTTTGTTCCTTTTTCTTTTCTTCTTTTTTTTTTTTTTTTTTTTTTTTTTTTTTTTTTTTTTTTTTTTTTTTTTTTTTTTTTTTTTTTTTTTTTTTTTTTTTTTTGGCTTTTAAAATTATTTTGTTCATTTCTTAATTTTCACAGGTTGTTTTAATTACTTGATTTGATGCTGCAAGCTCTTTGTGGGTAAAGGCCAAGCACAGTGCCAGTACATAGTAGAACATCAATAAACAGTTGCTGCTGATGAATTTAAAAATAATGGATTAATGAGTTTATAATGTGACACTGGATAGAAAGCTAAACAATTCATATTACAATTAGCTCCGTATATTCTCTTCTAGATACTGTTTTGCAACACTCTTCACATCCATTAAATCTTGGCTTAATGCATGGATTTAGACCGTCTTGTTTGATTATTTTACGGCCATCCCTTCCATGACAGACATGCCGCTAACAACTTCCTTCAAGAAAGAATGTGACGTTCGGCTGCGCGCAGTGCAGCCAGCCATCTGCAGTGCCTGCAGCGTCCATCCACAGAATTGTTTTTTTCTGTTTCAGGTTTAACAAAGTCTGAAAGGCATGCAGCTGACGGATGCTCTTCTGCCACAGCGCGGCCCGTAGGCGGTGGCTGAGCCGTTAGGAGGAGGGGCAGCAGGGCCCGGCCATTTCTGTCCAGCATGGGACTCCTCTAACCGGCAATCTTTGTTCTGGAGTTTCCAGGGGGTTAGTCTGAAGCTTTCCTTGCCCAATTTTGCTTCCCACTCCCTTTGTTTTTAAGAATTAGATCTGTTATCAGTCTGAAGACTTTCCCTACCCCAAAACTGCCCTAGGTCTTTATCTCCCCTTTATCTTTCACAGATTTCACCTCTCAATAAATCTCTTACACTCCCATCTGCCTTCCCAGAGTTGGCTTCCCAGAGGATCTAAACTGACACACCTACACAATACCTCATTAGATTTATTTTCTTCCTTTAATCATGATAGAGAGATTTTATTAGCTCAAATGTATAGTGTCTCCCCATCACAATTGCAGCCTTGTTGAAATGCCCCTCAAAGGAAACCATTTATCATGACAACAAAGCCTTTTCCAAATCATGTTTTGGACCATCACGTTGTTCCTGCAAAAATGCATCTTGTGGGGGTGACATTGCACATCAGCACCCCACACTAGAGAATAGGGCATTCTAAGCCGGCATCCCACACATGAACGCTCTGGCAAGTCTTTTCAAGCCTGGATCACAGCCTGAAGGAAACGGGAGAGCTCCTCCGGGGGTGGGGAGGAGCCCCGGACGTGTTGGGAGGTGATGATGAGAGCAATCGTGTTTGAATGGGGTTTATGAGGGCTCTGAGATGGGGCCCTTGAGGAGTCTAGTGCTTTTCTTGCACTGGGGCATTTTGCATTTTTGGCACAAGATGTGTTAACTTGGAATGAGGTTATCACAAGCTATTTGTTTTGCCAAAGTACCAACTACTGCTTTAAGTCTTATGTTCCCTCATCTCTTGTTTGCTTCTGCCTTGCCAGGGAGACTGCTCTCATGTGACTCCTGGTGGCCCCACTGGTAGCTGACAGTGAGACCTTTAGAGGTGGGTAAAAGCTGTGCCCGTGAAAATCAAAAGAACCTGAGTCCTATTGTTTGTTTATGCACTTGCTGCTTGCAATTTGGCATTCTTACTGATTCTATGGGAACCCCTCTCCTTATTGTGAAACATATCAGCTAGACAGTAGACACATACTTCTCTTATTATATAATGCTTCAATATTGGGCATTGAAAATAGTCATTCCTCCAGCTGTGACTTTGTGTACTTAACAACATGAGAAGAGGAAAACATTAAACAACACTCAATTAGACATGTTTTAATATAATGCAGCAATAAGGTGGCTGGCTGCTTCAAGAAGCAGAATGTAAAGTGTGAATGCAGTTTTCTTAGGTTTGCTGCCCTGCCTCAAACATGTTGCTGTTGTTTTTTCTCCCATTTGTCCCACCATTGTTGCTTTACGCCTTTTTAAAAATCTGGGACTTGGGGAGGGAGTAAAATGGATGTACATGTATATATTCCATCTACCGTCTTACCAGAATCCAC
This sequence comes from Anoura caudifer, assembly GCA_004027475.1. NCBI lineage: Eukaryota > Metazoa > Chordata > Mammalia > Chiroptera > Phyllostomidae > Anoura > Anoura caudifer. Next base: position 167,407 of record PVKU01001866.1, on the reverse strand, counting down.
TGTTTAATTGCTTTCTCTCTCCAGTTTTGGCTTCACACACACAAATAATTGGATTTACATAAGTTCTATGTTCATGTGCTTTGTCCTTCCAAGGACTGTAGTAATATTTGTTGAGTATCTTATAGTTTACAACTATTTTCTATTTTCTCACTCCTGACCTTATTTGGGGTTTACTCTGACCCAGTAAGGTAGAAACTATTATTCTTCATCTTTAAGTGCGAGAACACTAAGGTTTAGAAAGGCTTATTCAAGTTCCATAAGTTGGCAAGGAGCTAAGATGAGACTCAAAACCACATTTTCTGACTCCACATTTGACTTTTCTATTGTCACCTGCAGCAGACCTTTTTGGTGAACACTTTCTGTAATCACCTGCAAAGCAGCCTGTCTCAGCAGTGGACGGCCCTGCTAAGAGGGTCCTCCTGATTAACAGCGGAAATTCACCTTTAATATCTTCCCACAGATTCTTTTTCTGCCACCTTCAGCTCCATGGCATAGACCTACTTTTTCTTGTCAATATAAGGCCTTTAACTCTCTGTAGTCAGCGTTGGGGTGCAGGTGAAGGGCAGTGGGGTTGTCAAAGTTAAAGAGTTCTGAGTCTAGGATGTTGGATGAGTGTTGAAGTTGTCCTTTGTGACATTAGATAGGGTGTAAGTGGCATGCCAAGATTCCCGCAGAATCACCATAATAACTGATGGGAGATTGGCAGATGACAGCAACAAGGCAGGAAAGAGGGAACATGGAGTGTCTGAATAGTACGAGTCTCAGAGGAAGAGGTTTTGCCTGTGGGTGGATGGCAGACATGTAATGAGAAGACTGGAGAAGGCTGCCCCCACCTCCTGGCCATAAAATTAGGTCCTAAAAAATCCAGAGACTCAGATAAGACAAGGAGCTGGAGGAAACAGTGGGCGTATAGGCTGAAGATGTGGAAGTGTCCGTGATAAGGGAATGAGGCTTACATGGGTGATTGCATTGAGAGTTACTAAAAAACAGAGTTTGGGAAAAGTAAGCTCAGAACAATTCAAGGATGTGTATGTGACCTGAGTCGATTAAAAAACATGTTAATTCCTCCATTCCTAACCTGCTGCTGAGGCAGTTGAGGGTGATACCAAGACAGCTTGAGCTGTGTTTCTGTCTCTCCCTTCTTCCTATGGCAGCGAGCCTGTGCGTAAGGGACGCCTGCATCCTCACCTGCAGCATGCCCTGGCTTGCCACCTGGCCCACAGGGTTCTTTCTTGTCCATCATTGCCAAAGGCACTGGGTAAAGGGTTTGGTCTGAAGCCAAAGCAAATAGCAGCTGAGAGACACACAACAGTTGGCGTCTGGCTCAGATGCCTGTGGCGCCTTCTGAGACAAACCTTTTTCCCCCAAAGAAGTCTGGCTGGCTTGATGCACCCTACAACTAACATTTGTGCTGTGCTTTGGGGTTTAACAGGCACTTCCACATACAATATCTCATCTGATCCTCTCAACTATGCTGGTAGTAAGTTTTATGATTCCCATTTTACAGGTAAAGAAACTTACAGCTTCATCTCTCATAAGTGAGTGACACCAAATCATCAACTCTCTGTGATTATCAGCTTTCTTAGTAATAAAATGGGAATGAGATTTATGACAAAGTTGTTTTGAGAATTAAATAAGATTCTGTGTGTATAACATGTGTTTGTACACAGGTTGCTTCCCACAAATATTTATTTTATATTTCTGCTTAGATGATTTGCCCCAGTTTACTCAGCCAGAGAAAGCCAGAGTTGGAGTTGCCATCTGCGCTTGCCACTGAAGAGCAGGCCATTCGTGAAGGGAGAGAGGGATCGTTTATGACTATGAAGCTTCAGTGACTGTGATGAATTATAGGGATGGTTTCAGCAATTTCTTCCATCTCTAGGTGCTTGTTTCTCTGCAATATGAAATCGTCATCCTTCCAATAAAAGGAGGAGTTTGCTTTCCCTCCCCCTCGAATCTAGGCTGGCACTGTGAGTTGCTTTGATCAACAGAATGTGGTAGAAGTGACTTTGGGTGTCTACTCTCACCTTCCTGATGCCCTGTGACTCTCTTGTAAGGAAAGCCAGCCTGGTCTCTTTAAGGATGAGGGATCACATGGAGAGAGAGTTCTAGTCATCCAGTAGTTGAAGTCATCATCACCAAGGCATTGGTCGTGGGACTGAACCAGCTGGACCAGTCAGCCCCCTAGTTGGCATTTCCCCCTCGCTCTCACCTACCAACGGATAGCAGAATAAGTGAATCCAGGTGAGACCAACAGAGGAACTGCCCAATTGAGCCTGGCCCAAATTAACAAATCATGAACAAATGCATGATCTTAGTTTTAGGCCACCAAATTTTGAGGCAGATTGTTGTGCGGAAATAGATAACTGATACGTGGCCAAGATAAGATCCTGGGACAACATCAGTAAGATTGCACAGATACTGAAATCAGGTACAAAAGGAACTCATGACATCATCTTTATCCTTTAATGTATGTTTGGGGTAAATATAGAACTTGAAACTGATGAATTTTCAAAGACCTGCTCTTCTGATGCACATAATTCTTTGGATGAATAGGTATAGTCTGATCTCCCATCCAGGAACCCCAGGCTCAGACTCTCACTGATTTCCACCTCATGGTTATGGCCAATAAAGGACCAGACCATACATGTCTAACAGAGGATCCTGGGAATATTACCAACCTCATGCTAGGAGGCCGAAGTCAAGCTTGGGCTCAAATCTCTGAGTCCTCGATGCCCACCAATCCCTTTAGTATGTGGTGAGAGCATGCTCACCTCCTCATCATCTGATCAGCATCACAGAGACCTCCAAATTGTTCTGGAGCAAGTAATGCTTAGAAAAGGGGATACAGAAGCAGAGAGGATGGAACAAGATGGTTCACAGTAGGCTGGACTGATTACCCCGGCCCTGACACTGTCTGGGTCAACTTGAACCTTTCAGAGGGACTTTGGTCTGAAGGAGCTGAGACAATCCCTGATGAACTTTGCAACCAAAACGAAACATCCAAAGTAGACTGTCCCTCTCTGAGCAGGAAGAGCCAGGCTGTCCTTTTCAGGTCACCTGGCAGTTCCTATCCTCAACATGCCTGTGGACAAGGGAGAAGACCGAAGTGACTTCATGCAATAGAGAACAGAACGAGGACCTATGTTCAGTGGGGAAATGCTAGTAAAATATTCAGATGCTCATCTGCTTGTTTTCGAATAAAGTGAGATCAATAATGTGGGTCCCACGTCATCTGTGAAGCATGTGTTGCAATCTGAGGGGCAGGTTGCTGTGCAGATTCTAAGGTCCTCGATCCCCTTCTCAGGATCAGTCCGGGTCCTGAGAACTAGGATCTCTTTGAACTATCTCTCTTACTGTCCCTCTTGTTCTCTTTGCCAGCAGGAGAGAAAAGGCAAAGCAGTCAGTGACAGCAGAAATGGCTGCTTGGTTTCTGAGCTCTGCTTGCTTTGCCCGGTCCCATTGCCCACGGTTGCAGGCGGGAGCAAGGGTGGGGCACAGGCTGGAGACTGCCACTGCTCAGTCCTGGGTTCTCAGAGCTGTGGTAAGCAGCCCACCCCTCCAGCCCACAGGCGATCAGCAGCATTTATGAAGGTTCCAGGGGCCTCCGGACAGCCTGCTGGAAAGGACACCAGGAATAAAGAACTCTGGCTCCAACACTGACCTCCTGCATGAATTTAAACAGGTTAATTAAATTAACATTTTTGAGGCATGTCGCAATTTACGATGCATTTTCAAAAGTCCTTTTGAATGTATTCTCCCAAACCTGCTATGACATATGTGATACATGATGTGATTATTCCTATTTAAGAGGTGAAGAAGCTGAGGCTCAGGGAGGCCAAGTGATTCGTCCAAAGGCACACAGCCAAAGTGAACTAGAAACTGCTGCCTCCACCCTTCACTTTTTCCACCCCACTTTGCCTCCATTTGTAAGTTAACTTCTCTGAGCCCAAGTTCCATCATCCTTGAAATAATGACAATTTAACTGGGCACTGTTTCTCTGTGTGGTAAACATGTTACCTGTGCTGTCCCATTTAATTATGTAATCCTTAAAATAACCTGTGGGCAGGAACTCTTTCTATCCCTGTTTTACAGATGAGGGGCCTGGGGCTCAGAGAGATCAGAAACCGGCCCAGCCCAAGCCCACACTCAGCCACCTTGCTGTACAAGTTCCCACCGGTAATTGGAATGAATCCCCAACCCACCTACCTCACCCGCTAATAGGTAAGGTGATTTGGGAAGATAAAATCAGATGGTAAATGTGAAAATACTTTTTGACAGTTAAACATATGTGGCGGATATACAAGGAAAAATAAAAATCTCCTCTTCAAACTCCCAACAAGCCGACACGACCACAGATCTTCACTGACTCAGTAGCAGAGACAGCCAAATCAAAGGTGCAAAGGGAGGGTGCTGGATCCCAGAAGTCCCAGTCCTGGAGGACTTGCTGAAAGAGGTAAGTTTTGCTTAAGTTCCTGGCAACAAGGCAGGCAGAGAATATGAGAGAGGAGAGGCATTCCAAGCAGAAACACTGCCCTGTCCAAGGGCAGGTAGACAGCGATGGGGATTCTGAGAGGAGTAAGTGTAAGAGGGCTGTGCTCTTGAGGCCTTAACAATGAGTATGTGTGCACACATGTGTGCATGTGCGTGTATGATTGACAGGCAGGGCCACTTGCTCACCCCTCCACAGAGTCACACACAATAGCTTCCACATTATTTTAAACACAGACCAGAACTCATCTTCTGCTGAGCACTTCTTGCTGTCACACTCCGTTATCTCCCACAGGATCTAAATACACTCGGATCTTGGCGCAGATGCTTGCTCTCACTTGTGGGCCTTTTCCATGGACTTTTATGTCTCTGTTTATCTTGTGTGTTTCATGAGTGGCTCATGCCTTTAAAGGAAATGCACCAGCCGCAGCCTGGCCTGTCATTAGAGCCCTTTGCTGGCCGCCAGCTGCACTCACCCCAGTCCAGGGATGGGTGAGCCTGGGCTTTTAATTTGCTGTGACAGGAGATAATTGTTGCTTGAGTTTCCACCTCTGAAAATAAATCAGGGTGGTGCTTCCCGGCTGGTGATCCACAGAGGCAAACGCACCCCTGGGGCTTGTGCCAGGGGCGGCCTAGCCAAGGCTGGAGCGCTGGTCTCCGGGTCTCTCACCTCCTTTCCCTTTCTGGATTTTGAAACACGCAATTAGCGTTTTCTTTAAGAGCTCAAGATGGAAAAGTTAAGAAAGTTCAGGGAGACTTTCTGATAATGGTTATAAGCATTCTAAAGGTAGGGTCCTGTGACATTTCAGACTCTAAAGATGCTGAACTCGCTACTCTGGCCTGCTCCCCAGTTACAGCTGCATTCAAGTTCAAGCACATCATTGTGTGCCCACCAGAGCTATCCTCTATGGTTTTCTTCTTTTTAAAATATGACATCATGCACAGACATATCTGGGCAAGGTCTCACAAATCAAAGCACTCTGAATGACAAGTCAGATCACGTGTTTTGGATAACAGGCAAGACCCTTCCCATCTCTAAAATGAGGGAGCCGGAGACGACCTTCTAAGGTTCCTTCTAGTACAGTAATCTACTTATCCTGGACCGCGTTCACAGCTCATCTCACCGCAGCGGATGTGAGTGCAAGCTGTTGGGAAGCCTGAGTAGCCCATGCAAGTTCAATTTGTATAAAGATGGGAATTGTACATTTCAGCTCTGTCTTGGGACTAGGCTAATACAGATGGAGAACCCAAGGGCAGGGAAGCTAAGACTGGTAGAGAAGAATGAATCCGTCAGGACACTGTGCCCTCTACTCTGGGGCCCTGTAGACGGTCCCTCCCGCACTCCAGGTCTCTCTACTCAAGTCCTGTCTCTCTACTCATTTGCTGTATGACCTTGGGAAGGTTATTTAACCTCTCTTAGTTTCCCCATCTATAACATGGGGAAGACAACAGACATGCCTCACTGAGCAGTCATGTGGGTTAAAATAGATAGTATAAGTCATTTATGTAGCTCACTAAAAATTCTCACCCTCCTCCTTTTGGGCACCTGTTCAGACTGCATTTCCCTAGTCCCTTAATGTTGAACTTTGCCATGTGACTTGAACCCATGGAATGAGAGCAGCAGTATTCCCTGTGGATCTATGCACAAGCATTTAATAGCCAGAGTCAGACACTCTTATGCTCCCTTCTTCTTGCTGTGGCAACTGGCAATGCCGTAACGGCAGAAGCTGTTAATCCGGTTCAGTATATGAAGAGATACGAAGCGTGTTTGTTACGACAGCACAAATTAGCCTACTCTGACTGTAACAATATATATGAAGCCCCTAGCATAGCCTCTGGAACATAATAACCTCATAGTAAATGACAGTTCCTAGCTTGATTCTTATGACAAAGGCCAGAACCACTAACTTTTGAAGCAACCACATAGAATCTAGCACAGTTCTGAGCAAGTTCTGGTACACACTTTTATAGTGACAGAGATGAATTCAAAGTCCTTGGAGGCTATCAGAACCAAGGAAAACATTGTGCCCAAGAAAAATGAAACCCCTTCCAGCATCTGGCGAGGGAGTGCCACTATTTGCCCAAGGTATAAAGTCAAGTCGTTGTGTGTTTCCGTTTTTACCAATCAGAAGGTGGGTGATAGGACAACTTGTTCCTGTCCATCAATGAAATCATTTCTCAGGCGTAAGCCTAATGCATCCTCTTCTTAGAGTAACAGGTAGTAGATGCTGGGTGCTGATTCTAGTATTTGTCATTGGTTACTTAATGCAGACACCAAAATCTTTGTTCATGTCAGCACATGCCATAGTAATGTTTTTCCTATTAAACTCAGTAAGTTATAAAGTGATAGGAATCTCAGTCACATTACAGTAAAAGGAGCCATAATTAAAGAACCTGGTCATTCTCTCCTGAGGAGTCTCTAGCAACAAAGGAGTTTATGACAGGCAGAGAAGAGGTAAGGCAGGTAGAAGTTAAGGGCATGACCCTGGGTGCCTGCAAACATAGGTTTGCAACCCAATTTCTTCAGTTGACTGTAAGATGGGATTTGTTCAAGATCTTGGAACTCTTCCTGACACCTAGATGACTATCAGTAAATATAAGTCTCATCAAATACAATGGGTTGGTTAATAATTTTTCACATTTCTATTATTGCTTTAGTCATTTATTCACTCACAAAATATTTGCTTCAAATTTTCTCAGTGCCATGGCCTCATCTCACCTTCCCTACAACTCTATGAGATTGGTACTATTGTTCTCATTACATAAGTAATTAAACTGAGGCACAAAGATGAGAATCTCAAGACTACAAAGCTAGTTAAATGGAAGAGTTTTGGGCTTGAAACCCAGATCTGACATAGAGAAGTCCCACAAAGTTGTAAACTGTAGAGAAGTGAATCTTTGGAACTAAATTCCAAAATCTACACAGCTCCTAGCAAAGGAGAAGAGTTTCTTTTAATTCCACCCAGCCCATCATAAAGCCCAGTGAGTTTGAACTTGATGGGGGTGTTTAATATAGAAAGATATGCTGACAAAGAGTGCGAGTCATCTCCTGAGGGAGGGAAACCCATCTGTGCAGGGAATGTGCAGTGAAACAAGGGAAATGCACATCAGTACCGTGTGTCAGACTCCCTGGAGGCAACCTGGAGGCTGCACAGACCCAACGTGGCAGCTGGGGACCAGCAACCCGTGCTCTCCAGTCCACGAGGTCTCCAGGAGGAAGATGCTGACCCAGGCCTCTAAACCAATCCATCAACAGAAGTCTAGAGCTTTCCCAGGAAGCTAAATTCTCTCCTGAGCATCTTATCTTCTCATACCTTCATTTCATGATAAAGTGAGTCTATCTGAGAGAAAATCGTGGTTATGAGGGGATTTTCTTTTTCAGAGTCTAATTAATGGTGAACATAAACAGGACGGAAAGACCACCAGTATTTCCTAGACTAAAAGGAAGAGGCACAAAGAGTAGGGTGTTTTAGGAATTAGCCTATTTCCTTGATAAATCTAGTCTTTAAGATTTGCTAGCTGCTGCCAAGCTGGGGAGTTGGGTGCGCTGTACTTTGTTACCTTTCACTCATTAATTCAACTAATATTGCTTGAGCACCCCCTAAACAAATTGTGGTTAGGTTCTGTGAGTGGGACAAAGATGAATTCCCTGCCCTAGGGGAGCTTGCAATCTGGTAATAGAGAGAAGTACCCCCAAGGAAGCTTCTAGAAAGAGAGGGTCTATAACAAATTGCTAGCTGTCCAGGAGCAAGGTAGACTCTGGGCTGAAAGATGAACAGCATTTGAGTCAGGTCTTACTAAAGTACCTATATTATTTGTAAGCCAATGTTTTAATGGCCTCCCTGGTTTTAAAAATGAAGCATGTTAACATGACCACCTACACTTCAATACATCTTGGTCCTTGCCTCCATAATTGTAGGACCCTAGCATTGCTGTCAGAGACTCCCTGGGGACTCCTGGGAGCCCTGAATGTGCTCAGGAACAGGTGTGCATGGGCATCCCCTGGCTGAGAGCCCTGTGAATGCAGGGGCTGGAGTCCCATGAAGGACCTGCCTCCCAGCCGCTGGGCAGCTGCACATCCCAGGTCCTGTAAGATGCCACCTCTGTGTTCAGCACAAAAATACAAGATCCCCCAAATCTCACAAGATCCTTCATCAGTGGAGCTTCTTCAGCCTTGGACTCACTCATTCTAGGGCTCAGTCTATGGTGCCTATGGGGACAGAAGAGCCCAGACTGGACCCCTGTCCTCTGCCTGTCTCTAGATTCAACCCCACCTGCTTAAGCTCAGACTCTTTCTTAACTAACACAAAACAACCCATGCACATCAATTCCTTCGACAGTGCCTGGGACTGCGGACTGATGTCCCTTAGAGTGGCTCCACAATTCATCAGCCAGACTGGGAAAGGCTGGAGAACAGCCGACGAAAACTGGATGGGACTCTAGAACATTAGACCTAAACCAGGACTGTGTCAGGAAAACTGGGACTGTCCCTGGGACCTGTGGCCACTCTCGTTCCCCATCACACCGGGGACGTGCCCAGCTAGCCTTGCTACAGAGTCTGTGGACTCAATGCTTTCCTGGTGCTGCATTTACGTTTACTGACCCAAAAGTGCCAAATGAAACCATGGCCAAATGTCAACCGCCTGCCTGGAAATACGAGACACGTACTCAGAGACTTGAATGGAGTTGCTATAGAGGTTTGAACTTCCACCAAATTGACTTAAGCTGACTTCAGAGCAACCTTTCCCTTATGCAACTGGCTTTTCTCTGAAAAGGCAGCTGTTCAAAGCTCAGCTCAGTGCATGCTGACTTTATTGACCCTGTATCTGCAGGGAAATCATAGTCCATTCGACTGGACTAATCAAGACCTATGAACTGCTGTCTGCACTAATAGCCTCTTTCCCAGAGATCAAAGCCACGTGGCTGTGGAGACAGACTTTCGGCTGCTCTTCTTGCATCCTTTTCTGATCAGAGTGATTTATCACTTGAACGTCATAATCAGCTCAGGGTCTTTTTACTCCTGCTGTCTGGTAGCAAACTGCTGAATATTAGCCGGTTTAACTATTTGAGCCCATGCTTAATCTGCCTCATAAACAACCCTGTGATTTAAAAAAAAAAAACAAAAACAACAACAACAAAAAAAAAAAAAACCCTCCATAGGAGGATCTATGAAATGGGAAGAGGCAATATTCATTTAGTTTCATCTTCCTTTAACCCACTGTGCCTGGCTTGGATGAGATGCAGGTGAGTGAGGGTGTGTGTGTGTGATGTGTGGGAGGGGCTGGTGAGGAAAGGCAGGGGCCTTTGGCAGGATCTCAGAAGGAGAAGCTCTGGGGCACAGGCTCCTGTCACTGGGCTCACCCTCTAGTTATAGAAAGCATACCCAGGGACTCCCACAGACAGAGGAACCTCTAGCTCAAGGCCCAAATGTCAGGGCTTCGGCAACCTCCCTGCTAACCCCAGAGAACGAACTATGATGGTCTGAGCATTTGGATCCATTTCTGCGATGCCCCTGCCAGGAAGAATGTCTGTTCTGAGCCTGTACGGGCCCTTCACATCCAGGTGGACTGGGCACTCAGCTGGGCCTGGATAGCTGGGGCAGGAGCTCGATAGAGGAGGGCTTGCAGCCCAGCTTTCCTGGTGGCTATGTCCAGAGGCTCTTGGCAGCTCCTTGGTGTTAACCTTCTCCCAAGGCCCCACTGCCACCTGTGGGTTTCCCAGATCCCACTGCAACCCTTGCACTGAGGACAGCCCTCTTTCACCTTTGCCCTACCACCTGGTATCCAGGGCCTGACCCAGCCTGCCTGTCCTCATCTTGATAGGACCTTTGTCGTAGTGCATATTTAGCATCTGGACCAGCTGGCCACCAGATTGCTTCCAAAAGGGACTGCCTGGTGTCTAGTAGCAGCTCAATAAATATTTGGTAGAGGAAGGAAGGAAGGAAGGAAGGAAGGAAGGAAGGAAGGAAGGAAGGAAGGAAGGAAGGAAGGAAGGAAGGAAAGAATTAGTTGGTTAGTTGGTTCCAGCTCTGCTTTCTCCAGGGCAGCAGAGTCTGCTTCCCCTCCACTCGGACACAGGAGTGGTTTGAGTCACCCACCACCCACTCCAGCCTGAAGACCCTGGGGGAAGAGACCACAATCAGGGGTGCAAGAGGAAGCTCCTTGCTCTGAACACTTTCTTCAGAGCTGCTGCCATTGTACGGAGCAAGGCTCTGTTGTGAGGATGGGGAAGGAAGAAACATTTGCTCCAAAGCCCTGGCTTAGTGCAAGCAGCCTCAGGATTTCTCCATTCGGAGTCTAGAACGTGTGGAGGACGTAAGGAGCATTAGCGATGAGTGTTTCCCCAACTCAGAGCTCTCAGATTGGTTGTCTGTGATGGGATGTTCCTTCCGACTAAGTGACCCTGCAACTGTCACTTAAGTTCAGAAGCAAAGGGGCTTCCTTGTCTACCCAGACTCATTTGCTAGAATTAGCTTGCAACACTCACAACGTCGCAAGACAAGTTGGTAGTGCCCCAGCCAGAAGGCAATCAGCCCAGTCACTCCCCCTTACTTCACAGAAGCTGTGGCTGGAGGGAGGTGTGTTGGACCAGACATCTGAATCCTCCAGAGCCTGAAAAGTGCCAGAGATGGAAAGGAGTTTTGGGTGATGTCACAGTCAGTCATAGGGCTGCAGTGCGACCCGTGCGTCCCTGACTTTTCTAAAAGTTTATTGGCAAGACACACAGTCTTGAAGAGCACCTAGCAATGGCAAGGACTCAGTAAATCACTGTTGATGGGCTGGCGTGGCATTGTCCCCCATTGCCCGGGTGCCTGTTGGTGTGAAGCTGTCTTCCCAGAGGCCAAGAGGGATCCCAGCCATGACAAACCAACCCAGGTGGCCTCTCCACTTAAGACATCCATGGCCCAGTTTGGTCAGAAGAGAAGCTCTGAATGGTCACTTAACTATGTTTTGCTACTAAAAAGAGTGAACTTGGACACTAGCTCAGATGCCGTTTCTTTCTCTGTGGACAAGTGGGCTCTTGCCTTGGGAAGTGAGCCTCTTATTGTCCAGAGGATCTGCAGTCAAGTGGCTCTAGGTGAATATTACAAAAATTCCAGAACAGTCAGAAATGCCTCCAGCCTTTCTCAGGGGTTCATTCCAATCCAAAGGGAAGGCTCAGGACTTGTTCGTTGACACTCATGTTTGTCAAGCACCAGGTACTGGGGGATCCTTGGGCAGTAAGAGTACACCTACGTGGCAGAAGCTGTTTGACAGGTGAGGTGGGTGTGAAGTGAGGGCAAAGGCAGATGACTTTGTGGAGCCCCAGTTTGACTTCAGAAATAACCAGCCTTTTGGCCCGAGTCCAGCTGCTCAGCTCGACCCACAGGGCATCTCCAGGAAATCTTTCCCATGATGGCATTTTCCATACGGTGGCATCTCTTGCACTTTCCCTTCTGCAGACCACATCTGTGGGGGCTGTTGGTTGCACAGTGACCAAGCTCCCAGGATGGCCGTTCAGCCAGCTGGCATCCCCAAGACAGTGGTGTTTGGCTCTGACTAGCTCTGTCCCGTGCCATACCAAACCCCAACACCACCTTTTCCCAAACATCCCAGTCTTAGCTTCTTCCAATGTCCCTGCCACACAGGCAGCCCCTGGGTGACATCATTCACCGTGACTTCATGTCTAGTGGCACTGGGCTGATTGCATAAAAATCACTTAGGAAGTTTTTTAAAAAATCCAAATTTCTGGGCTCTACTCAAGACTTTCTGGGGTTGAGGTAGGACGTAGGGATCAGCAACCTGTATTCAGGCATGTTCCCAGGTGCTCCTAAGACACCACTAGGACTGAGAATCACTAACAATTAGAAAGTGCATTAAGAAGTCCCTGTAGACAAGTAAATTGGACCCCCAGGGGTCGGCTTGCTTCCTGACAGCTTTAGAAGAAGCAGTTCCCTCATTTCCTAAAACAAGCCTGCTCTCTGGGGTTTTTTTGTGTACATCCCAGACCAGCAAGAAGCTGTGAGTGGCTCCAGTGCAATATGGGCTATAAACCGCCTTCCATGCATTCCAGGCTCCTAGGGACACATCCCCCAGCACGTTCCGAGCTGCTGGAGATGAGTGAGGCTGGAAGCTTTCCTTCAAAGCTCACCCACCAGATCCCAAAAGCTTCTAGAAGGGGTTTTCCACAGCTCTCAAGCACTTACAGCTCAGGAAGAGGTAAAATTTGATTCATATTGCAGAATAAACCCTGTGGAAATGTCTAAATTTTCCACGTCATGTGAAGGGTAAAAATGTGTCTTAAAAAAAAAAAAAAAAATCAGAGTGAAGCCAGAACAGACGTTGCTAACAACAAGACCGAATTAAGTAACAAGAAAGACTGCTTGTTGCCAGTGCTGAGGCAGGAAATAATTCATTTTCCTTTAACTAATCTCCTTGTTTACATTATTTCCTTCGCTCCACAGGGCTGGCTCAGAGAAGGCCTGTTCTTTTGTTCCGTGTTGTTTCAGTCCTTGGTCAGCAGCGTTTGGTCCCACTTAGCCTCAGCCCAGGGACCCCATGGCTGAAGTCATTGCTATGAGCCACAGCAGACTCACGGAGGAACGAAGGATGAAGGCAGCAAAGACTGGCAATGGGTCTGCTCCCCAGCTGGGATGATGGCACCTGCCCTGTCCACCAACACTGTGCCTGACCAGTGCCAGCTGTGTGTCGTGTGGAGGGGGAGCCACGTCTGCCTTTCTCACATTTGTATGCCCTGTTCTTGACACAGTGCTTGATGACTGTTTGATACAAGAATGATAAGATGAGGACACAATAGATGATGTCCAAAGTGGGCTGGACAAATTTTCTCTCTCAACCTCTTTATGCACTTACACATACGGATGCAGCTGGGAGGGGTGGCTTAGGGAGGGAGAAAGACAGAGAGAAGAAGGAGGAGGAGGAGAAAGAGGAAGAGCAGAGGGAGGAAGGGATGGAGGCAGAGAGAATGATAAATGCACAAACTATTCCACAGGTTGAAATCATAGATGGCTGCCCAGGGGTGAAGGGAGGTCCCATCTCCCTGTCACCATGATTCAGAGATTTCATGCCCATTAACCGCCTACTTCCTCCATTGCCAACATGCAGCATCGGGAGGTGAGAGCAGGCCATTCACTGCAAGTGGTTCTAGACTGGGAAGGCAATGTGTGCCCACGTGGCTCCTCTCCGTGGCCTCCACCCCAGAGCATCCTGGGAGGCATGGGATCTCCTGATCTTTTCAGAGCTTCTTTTTCTCTTTAACTCCAAGAATCCCCTGGTTTGATCTATGATTTGTCCACATGGTGATATTTGGGAGCGGGAGGGGGATTTACCTCTTCTCAGTATTGTCTGTCAAAAGTAAGGAAGAGAAGACCAGGGACCAGTGGTCACTGGGAACTAAGGTGGCGCCCAACACATTTAACCCTTTCCTTCCCAAACGGCTCTTCCTGGCAAAGGTGCGTCACGACAGTGTCAAAGCTCAGTCAAACTGAACATCCATGGCTCTACAGCATGACAGATGTCCTTGATGAAGAAAACAGCCCGCCTTGTGTATAATAGAGAGAATATATTCATATACATTTTGCTGCCTTAAAATAACAGAAGACCATCTCTGTTCTCTTGACTCAAGCAAAAATAAAACTGTTTTTTGAAAGCCTTATTTAAAAGGCTCATTATCTCACAGGCTGCTAACTATACACTCTGCGCCACACTCAATAAAAGCTTCATATAACTGTCTTTGAAATTAACAGCCACCTCTTGTGCTTTTCAAGTTATTAAAGACGTTGCCATGGTGGAGAGACTGTAAACTTTCTATACCGGTGATTAGTCAGCGGGACCACATCCCACCAAATCCCCCAGCGCGTTCCCAACAAAACGTTCCTTGTGACCCAAGCACCAATTTTTCTTTCTTTGTCTGTTCATTCTAATTCCACTCAATTACTCCTGAGCAAGCTGTTTTATTCCTGTCAACTTGTGTTATTTACTGGAGCCTTTCAGGAGGACTGAAGTGGAGGCTGATATTATGTAGGATGTTTTGAGACTCATTAAACACTTTAAAACAATCACCCATTGTGATATTCACAGCCCTATATGACCTGGACTAGTTGGAGCCTGGATCACTTTATTTATTTGCTATTAAAACTTTCAAGGTTAGAATGGCTTTTCTTGCTACCAACATTTCAGATCTGGGAACCCAGGACTTGGTCTGGGCTCCTGGAGGCTTCTGGGCAAGGAGCTGAAGGAGTAAGTGCGTGGATGTTGGGGTGGGGGAGTGGTGTCCAGGAACAGCTCTGTTTCTGACTGATAGCCAGAGACGTTTGCCATCTGCAAGAGAGGGAGATTCCGCTAGGAGCCTGTGCACAGGGCCAGTTTTCTTTGGAAGATGGAGGGGTCCCCTGCGGTACCACTTTTAGTCTATCAATGTACCATCATTGTTCACACAATACCTGAACAATGTGCATGAACAAGGCGCCACGCTGTATTACCTGAGGGTGTAAAAGAGATGACTGTAGCCCCAGCATCATTAGACGAAGGGTCCATTTTGTTGATGGCATGTGGAGGGTCAGGTGCCAGGTGAGCCCAGGCAGCAGGAGCTCTGGGCCAGAAAGTAACCAAAACAGCCGCATTCTGTTCGCTTCCCTCCTTGCTTCCTCTTGCTTCCCACTCTGGTCTTCTGTGCTCTGGTGGCCCACCCTCCCCTCTGCTATGGGGATCTACCCCTGAATGTGCAGGAGCTCAGCCTAGACATTTCCTGGGATTGAAGTTGGACTTCTGTGCTCTAAGCTAATTAGAATTCAACAGGGAAGCTATGTCCAAGCTGGAGTGGAAGTAGAAGATTCTTGCTTCCAAGCCCCCAAATCTGGAATTTCTTATAGGTGGAACAACAGGTCTCCCTTCTCCATTGATTCTAAGATGCTCTGTGATTTCAGTGGTAGCCATGGTCTCAGAGAGCCATGCTCAGAAAAAGGCCAAGTCACCCTGGCCCAATGCGTCCCTCACACCACACATTTCAAGACCGTGGTATTACCATGAGCATCTCATCTGTTCACACATGCCATCCTCACCCCAAGCCAGGGCACAGTAGGGACCATCCAGAAGCTGCACGGGCAGGGGAAAGTGAGGTTGAAGACCCAGAGCCCTGTGTCTTTGGGCGGGCCACTTCTCTTTTTTCAAAGGAAGTTGAACTGCACAAAAAGGAAGTTGAACAAGACCAGCCTTTCCCACACTGTGTTCCTCAGGCAATGAGATGCTAATCTGCGCACCAAGAGAAGCTGGCTGCCAGTCCCACAGGCTGAGGAAGTACTGCCCCTGGAGCCCCAGCTCCTAGGCAGAATTTGCACTGCCACGAGTTTAGAAAGTGCTGCGCTAGCTGATCTCCCCAGATCCCCCCTGATTCCTGAAGCAGCCAATGGGGGATGTAAATGAAAAGGGTTATGAGGTACTACCCGAGGCCATGGTTTTCCACCCTGACTGTGTATAATAGTCCCTTGGGGAAGATACATAAAAAAATAAAACCCGCAGCCTAACTCTGAGCCCTGGGATTATGATTTGCTGAGATGGGGGTGAGCCAAGACATCTGCATTTCTAACAACTCGCCAGTCCATGTTGATGTGTGGCAGGCATCAGAGCTGATAAATCGGGATCAAGTTTAGAACCAGATGCTTTCACAAGGCCAGGAAACGAGGGAAGAGCTAAAGCAGGTATTTAAATTGCCCACTTCTGTTCATGGGATTGGGCCCGTGGGTGATGGGCCTGGTGTGTTTTTAGAAGGCACTTTCCCAGAAACCAATTATTTAAGGTGCAGCGAGGCAGAATTTGTTTTGTTTTGTTTTAAACCTCAGAGCGACACTCAAACCACATCCCAAGGGCAAACATCTCACGGCTTAATTGATAGGTAGCCATTGCCTGGAACCAGATGGAAAGTTGATGTGGGCTGCCCACCCTCGGAACGTGGGGGACTTAAGAGGAGAAGGGCCCATGTGAGAGGTAGCCTCCTCAGTGTCCTCTCGCTGTAAGCAGAGCTGACCCAGCCTTCTGTCCAGGGAGTCGGAGCTTCAGGACACAGAAAGCAGGAGGCCAGAAGAGAGCTGGACCAACTTTCCGCGGACAGCAAGGCTAGTTCTCATAAACCAGGCTGTTTCTGAGTTGAGGAAACCGCCTCAGTCCCCTGCATCACTGGTCCTCACTTGCACACACACTACTCGGCTGCCTGACTACTGGGCCAGCGCTGCTTCTGACCGGTGGAGCCTGGTTCTACTCAGGAGGACAAGCCAGAGTGATGAATCTTTCACTGAATAAAGTTCAAGGTAAAGTGCAAGCCCAGAAAATGTCTTATTCCTACTACTCCCTCTCATACATTCTGCAATCCAGACAAGCTATTTAGACAGAAAATGTTCTCCTCCTTTGAGTACTTGCTCCTGTTTTTCCCTTCCCACCCTTGACTGTTGGACTCCTACACATACGTCAAGGCCTATGTCGAATCCTCCTCCACTGATTTCGCCACTCAGCGCAATGATACTACTCCCCTCTGGGGCTGCCCAAGTAGATTGTTTATATCTATCACCTGGCATGTTTCATACGCAGTTGTGTGCCTTATCTCCTTCTATTACAAGCCCCTGGAGATAGGAGGCTGGGTCTTATGTCTCCCTCTAGCCCCAGCATTTCAATATTGTGCTTTGTATGTAGCAGGTACCCAGTGAACGTTTAAGGAATGGGAGGTATTTGATAGTAATTGTAAAGCATCCCGGCCCTCGCTACCTGTCAGTGAGCCACCCCTGGCACTCCCTCCATCTCTGCAATGTTGCGCCATCATCAAGCATGTAGCTCCACGTGGACAGAGGGCTGGGCCTCCCGAGCAGAGCCAGGGGCTTAACTGGGGGTCTGAACTGCTTTGAGTTCCAGCTCCCACATCGGGTTGAAATCCACTCCAGCCCCCATTGCATTTGGGATTCTCCTCAAAAAATAATAAAGAAAGGAAATTTGCTCCACTGGACATAAAGCTGGGCTGGACAAAATTTTGCAACAGATATGTAATTTATCTTATTAATAGGATTGATCGTTTATCATAACATTACACATTATTTCCCACCTTTATCATGAATTTTCATGTTTACAAATCTTACCTCCTTAAGAATGATTACACTTCCTAAGAACAGGCTCACTAACATACAGTGAAGGAAAACCGTGGGTTTCGGAGTCAGACAGAACTGGATTTGAAGCTTGGATTCATGACTTCACCGCCAGGAGCCTGGGGCAAATTGCTGCACTTCTTGGAGTTAGTTTCCTCATGTATAAAATTAGAGCGATAATGCCTTCTATTGTTATATTAACGGTGCACATTTCTGACATGTTACCTGTCACAAAGTCGGTGCTCCACCTTTACCCCACCTCTTTTCTCCCACTCCTTTGCTTTTCCTGTAAAGTACACAGGTGCGCCAAGATTTCCACAGCCATGTTTACCGGACCAAAAATTGAGCTTGGGTGGTTCTGGCGTACTTACAGGGCTGATCAAACAAAATGTTAGAAATGAAACCTCTCTTAGGAAATGCACCTGGCCACTCTAGCAAGAGTACTTGCTCACATGAATGAAACAAAAGCATTTCCAAAGCAACTTTTGCTACAGATCAAACTCTTCACATGATTACCGAGTCACCACTACACTTTGGGCCATGGAGAGAGAGAGAAAGAGTGGGCGAGAGGATAGGCAGGTCCGTCGTGCGGCTGCTCTGGGAGGCACTGAGCCTTGTTCGTCTGACTGGCTCAGAGGAGATTTACATGCTGCTGGCCCACCTGCTGCCCCCCCCCCCAGGTCATGGCGCCCCATTTTCCATGCATATTTTCATTCATATCCTGTCCTGTGATGTTTGCCTCAGGAGCACCTGAGGGAATTAGGTATCCAGCATCAAACAGGCTCTGCCGTTTGGTCTATAACCTGAGACTCAAACGAAGAAAAACAAATGAGCTTCCACTGGCCTTGGGTATTTCCAGTAGCTGGAAATTCTCACTTCTGAAAACCCAGTGAAGTAGTCACAGGACAGTGTTTTTATAGATTCTGTGGCAGGAGCTGAATTACCCTGGAAGGACCACAGGGGCAGGTAGGAAGAAAACCCGGGGATGACCAAATCTCTTTCAAACTGAATGGCTGTTTTTGTCCTCGTGTAAGTGTGGTTATTTTGTCCTTGATGAAAAAGTGGGGTTCCCCCCGACCCAGTTTCAGAAAAAAAAAAAAAAGATGAACATGTTCAATTCAATGCCCAGGAAACAGCAAACACAGTTCCTCTTCCAAAATCCCAGTCCAAAAAGCTGACACGAGGGTTGTGAAACAGACCGCCTGTGGGAACACCATATGAAGTGGACTTTGTTTTGACTAGGGCCTGGGGAAGTGGGCTTTTAGCGTTCCTCCTTTAAATGCACGGTGCTTTGAATATGGCTTTGACGGTTATTAGCCAAAGTGGATTTAACACACAGCCTGGAAACCAGCAGCCGTCTTTGCCACAGACGTTGACCTTGTCCCACATATAGACAGGCATTGCGTATAATGACCCTGAGCATTTGCCACACTGTGGAATAAACTCAGGGTCTCCGCACTAAGGACATTTCTGTGATACAGTGGACTGGATTCAGCCCGAAAGAGAATAGTTGTGGTGTACACTCCAACCCAACCACTCCTTCCCTCTCCTTGACCTACCCTTTGTGGGAAGCCAGGAATGCCAAATATTTCTTGCAGCTCTGCCCAGGCCTTTACTTTATTTACACTCCCCACCCCCACCCCCCTCCCCAGCCCCAGCCCTGTCTCTTTTCCTGTGGCTGCTCAGACGTTTTTTCTACCCCGCCCCTCCATCTCTCTCTCTCTCCTTGTCAGATGATTGCGTTTTTATTTGAGGTGGTGCGTCAAAGGTATCTCATGTAAACAAAGACAAAAGCATAAAATGACGTCTACTAGACAGCAAGCTGTGCTCTGCCAGGGATAATGTACAATTATTCCCACAGAAGGGAGGACTCCTTGATATTAACAAACTGCATCAACATTTCTAGGTTGTAGATAAAAAAAAAAAAAAAAAAAAACTGTTTTTCGAAAAGCGAACTAAGATAGAGTCAGTCAAAAGCAAACCAGATGAAAAAGTAGGTTGAAATGAGGTGGAAGATTGATG
This sequence comes from Anoura caudifer, assembly GCA_004027475.1. Taxonomy (NCBI): domain Eukaryota; kingdom Metazoa; phylum Chordata; class Mammalia; order Chiroptera; family Phyllostomidae; genus Anoura; species Anoura caudifer. The sequence goes on along the minus strand of PVKU01001866.1, from coordinate 147,771 downwards.
GGGAACATTTTGCAAGAACCCACTGGCCAGTATGTTTGTTTCCTGAAGGGCAAAATTAAGCCCTTGGATCAGACCTTTTTTTTGGTTTCTTTTCTAATTCTGGAATCTCCTCTAACCACACTGGAAAGAAAGGCAAAGTGGGAATATGACTTCTTCTCTAGTTCTTGCTACATATCTATAAGGTCATTTCCTTCAACAAATTTGTTTTGCCTCAAAATACATTCTCTAATTGATTTCTAATCAGTGTAACCTGGAGGTGGGCCCCCCAGGAAGCTATAAATGTTTCCATTGCAAACCTACTAAGGAGCGACCCACTGAGCAAGTCTCGTCTGGCCAGCAGGGCCATGTGATCATTTGCCTGGGCAGGCTCCATTCATATCTGTTTACCTGCCCTGATTACCAAGTCCCTTCTTTCAAAAGTGTCTAGTTGAATGATAAACTATCTGGACATCCTGCCAGTCACAAAATGTACCATTTTCTATTTCCATTTTAAACATTGTGTACAAATAACCGGGTCTGCAGATAGCCTTGCAGTTGGCCTGGCTCTGCAGAGAAGAGGGATGACACCTGAATACCCAAGTGGCTCAGTGGATCCGAGGTCACCGGGCTGCTCATTCCTCTGGGCAGATCCTGAGCTTTGCATCCAGCTGATGGCTGCATACAGCAAATGAGGTGTTTTTTTTGTTTTTTTTTTTAACTTTGGGCTTGAAATAAAACAGTTGGCTTTAGAATATAAAGCAAAGCAGACCTCTGGGTCTATTCTTCCTTGTCTCAGGTCCTCAGTCTCCTCGAGATTCCTCCACTCTACCAACATCTGCAGAGGACACAGGGATTCTGCTTGCTGAGACAGGTCCTCCCCACTTCCTTTGCTGTCAGGAAGCCTGGAACATTCCTAGGTAGAAAGAAAAACAACATCACCCAATGCATCTTTATCAGCAACTGTCAAAAATGTATCAGAGAGTTTGGCCTGGACATCACTTGTTTGCCTAATTGGGCTATTGAAACTATTTGGATTCTATGTGAGTAGGCAGTGGGAGAAATTTTGGAGATTAGGGGAGAGGCACAGAGAAAAGACTTATTCATGGTTGGAGTCTAGATTCTGGACTCAAGGCATAAATATTTGTTTAATGAACATGTGAATATTTTCATTGGAGGAGGGAGATTTTTGTCCACTCTTAATTATATTTTGATACAGTAAAGAGTTTGTTTATCTTTCACAGAAATTCATAGTAGCATATATACCCATTTTTGGATATTTTTACTGAAGATATAGCATTTTGGTGTGTTTCACTTTACACTTTAGGTAAAACTGATTTATAATTCTGACAATGTATGTAAAAAATTAATATGCAAAAGTGTTCAATTTTTTAAAAAATTTAACCGGAGTTAATTTTAAATGTATTGAGAAGCAATCTGAGATGTTGCAAAATACCTTGTTAACTGCGAAGCTACTCATGACACTGAGGGTCATGAGTCAGGTGCAGTGTCCATTACCAAGGCCCTCCCACTCCATGGAGTTTCGAGTGACGTTGCAGAGATGGAAATGGTTTGGGCTAAACTCTAGAGCTAGAAGCAAAATAAAAAAAGAATTGTCAAACCAATCCACATCCATTTTGCATATACCATGTCTAAATAGAGTAACAGATAGGAGTATTGAGAAAAGAAAAAGAAGTTGGTTTTCATATGGGAATGAATATCTTCCCTGTTTCATGCCTGGGCTAATGGGCCGAGAGCTCAGTAGTAGAATATTTAGAACTGGAATATTATCAATGAAATTTAGAGATATCTCTGAATCCTGTAATCTACTTTGGAGAGACCTTCCAACACAGGGTTCCCACTAATCCAAGTAAGAAATGAACACAACGAAAAAAGTTGAAGTTAAAACACAGGTAGTAAACACCCACACGTTTCAAAACACACATTTTGTTATCAAGCAAAACAGACTGAAACTGGGTTCTCAGCTATTTACAATAAGAGTACATTTGTTTGATAAACCATTTTTGAACAGTAACTTTTCATAATTCTTTGCTGGATGTTCCAACTTTTATTATCTCCTGTGTTCAAAACATGGCCCCACGTAGCTGCTGTGGAATTCAAGACACAGCTCTGTGTGCAGAACGAGCTGGTGCTGATGAAGGAGCTGGAGTCAGCCCCTCCCCTTCTTTTGATTAATTAGCATTCTTGACATTTGACTTGGCAGCAGTATTTTCGAAGTCCAGCATACAACTTTTATAAACAAATATAATATTCGTGGTGTGAATGGCTGCTCTTTATAAAAAAGGCGTCAGTACTGTTTTCAAACTAAGGAAAATTAGTTTATTGTGCTAGTTATAAGTTTCTAAGTTTTTTTGTTGTTTTCTTTCCATTTGTTGCAGAATCCACCAAGGAATTTCCTTACAATTAACCTGGTATGGAATTCTGTGCTTTTTAAAAATAGCTGCTCTATGAAACAATTGGAATTTATACGAGTTGTTTATTTATACACTTAAAGTGTTTGGGCAAGTGTGGTATGGATATTATTTAATCATGACACCAAAATGGATGTAAAGAACAGGATAACTGATTTTTAAAATATAGAGCCTTCCTGTTCTAAGAAAACTGCTATTTCAGTCTGCACCAAATGGTCTTTTCCTCAACGCATCACAAATACTGAACTTATATCTCTTTCCAATACATATGTTTTTATCACGTTTGGCCAATTTAGAGATGTAACCTAGTGTCCTAATTCCTTAATTATGCCTCTGATTTAAAAAATGAGCTGGAAATAGGTTAGTAATTACTTTCAAAGTGTAAAAAACACATAAACTTCAGCTCACGTGGAACGTAGGATTAGTATGGTCCCTGACGGACCAAACGTGACCACAACACTAAGCACGCCAGCGACAATATGTTAAACATTTGCATCAATACATTTCTTTCCCAGAATATCCCAGAACTCTAAACTGTGAATTAGAATCAGCACGCACCAAATAGCAATTATAACTACATGCACTAGTTCTCGGTCATTTTTAAAACTGTTCCCCCTTTACTTCACAAAGAATAAGTTTTACATTTAAAAAAAAGATGGATCAAAGTTCAACTTTGTATTTGCATGATTTAATACAATCTTATGGCTTTTTAACTATATTTTGAAATAATTTGAGACTTAACTATTGCAAAACTAGTAGACAAAGTTCTCTGTACCCTTCGCTCAGCTTCTCCTATTGTAGCATCTTACACAACCACAGTGCAATGATCAAACCGATGTGTTAACATTGATACAACACTAGTGACTAGTCTGTAACCTATTCAGATTTCAGCAGCTTTCTCACCATTGTCCATTTTCTGGTCCAGGAGCCAATGCAGGATCCCACATTGCTCTTATATCTTGTCAACATGTCCCATCATTTTTCAAACTCTTTCTAACTACCTATCATGCTCTTTTTAAAAAAAAAATGGTCCAACTGGTTTTTATAGTCGATATATAGCCATCACAATAAATTCAAGCAATACAGAACACTAGTAAGCACAATGTAAAAATTACATAAATTTTGCCATGAAAGAACAACTATTAATATTGGTAAACACTGTTCCTGACATTTCATGCACATATACAACTAAAAGGATACATAAATTGATCTGCAGAACTTTGATGGACTGAAATAATTTTTTAAAGATTTTATTTATTTATTTTTAAAGAGAGGGGAAGGGAGGGAGAAAGAGAGGGAGAGGAACACTGATGTGCAAGAGATACATCAATTGGCTGTCTCTCACATGCCCCTAAACTGGGGACCTGGTCAGCAACCCAGTCATGTGCCCTGACTGGGAATTGAACAGTTGACCTTTTGGTTCACAGGCTGGCACTCAGTCCCCTGAGCCACACCAGCCAGGGCCTGAAATCATTTTTAAATGAAAGTATTACTAAGAAGTATTAAAGCTATTTTTAGTTAAAAAACACAGTTAAGTGTAGTACCACTTCAATTTAACAGAAGAAAAAGAAACTAACATATAATTAAATGTGCTGAATTCCAGGTAAACATTTCTTTACAAAAGTCCTAAATTATCTCTCTAAAGGCAAGAAAAAGATGATGAAAAACATTTAGATATTCATCAGTCAGCTGTTGTTGCCTAATAAACCACTCCAAAACTCTGTGCCTAAAAATAAACGCCTTAATTTTGGTTGTTTGTAGTATGGGTTTCTTCTCTATAATATTTTTCATTTACATTTATCTCCTATAATTTCACTGATAGTCCAGAGAACTCTTTGTCTGAACTCTTCCTCTGTTTTCTTGAAAGATTTCTCTTTCTTTTGACTATGTTCGTTACATTCCTTTCTTCTTTATTTTCTCCTTCATTTCAAAGCGTGTATGTGGGAGTGCTCCTTTCTTATCATTATTCATCTCATATACCATTTTTCTTATTTCACAGGTCTGCAGGCCTGTGGGGGCAGTTCCGCTGATCTGTCTTGATTGATCTTGAGTGAACTGACTCAGTGTCCGTGGTCAAGACATTGGTTATCTGGGGACTGGCTAGCCTAGAATCACCTCAGTCCTATGTATGACAACTGGTTATCTTTTGGCAGGGGCAATGGGGATTACCCGGTCATGTGATCTCTCATTATCCAAAAGGATAACCCGGGCTTGTTCACATACCAGTAGCGAAGTTGTCATAGAGACTGGAAGTCTGCAAGACCCCTTGAGGTTTATGCTTAAAACTGATGCAAGATGCTACTGGCCAAAGCAAGCCGCAAGACCGGCCCAGATTCAGGGCTGGTTATCCACATTACTCTAATGTACTGAGGACAATCATTCAAGTATCAAGTTTTCATTATGACATCATTTGTTCAATCTGCAGATTTAAGCATTTATTTTGGAATTTTTTCCTATTACATTTTTTAACATATTTTCTGTTTCATTTGTTAATTTCTTTTTTGTGAAAACCAGTTATGCATTTGCTGGATATTATTTAACTGTCACTCACATCCATCTTCTTCCTTACAAGTTTTTTTTACTATTATTGTATATGACTAGAATGTCTCCCCACATATTTGCAAACCTGAATCATTGATACTACCCAGATTTCAGATAAGATGTCACATGGTCAGAGAGACTGTTCTCAGCCACCCAGTCCAAAGAAGTCCCTACCTTTTCATCTGCTACTATGTAGTCTTGTGGTACTCTTGTTATAGGACCACATCAGTTTATTCTACGTGTACTGTTTTCTCTGCACCCGTCCCAGACCATAAGCTTCATGAGGGCAGAGATGCTGCCAATCGTAAAGACTGCTAGAACCCCAGCATCTAGCAGCGCTCCCGATGTGCATGGGCTCTTCAGCAATCACATGCTGAATGAACTGGTGAAAGTCCCATTTAGTTCGTTAGGTTTATTCTAATTTCAGTTGCTTATAGAGTGGCTTTCTTTCATGTAACAGTTTTTCACTTACATTTATCTCCTATAATTTTATTGAGAATCTAGAGAACTGTCTGAACTCTTTCTCTGTTTCATTGGAAAATTTCTCTTCTTTGTGTGTGTATGTGTTACATTCTCTATTTCCTCTCTTATCTCAAAGCAGATCTATGGGGTGATTCTTTCTTACATTATTCATCTTACATACCTGCTGAAAGACATTCTGAGAAGGAAGAGAAGTAGAGTATGATGTTAGTAAGTTCTAACAGGGTATACTGTCTCCTCCAGCCTCTCACCAAATCTATTATTTTTCTTAACCTGTAAATATATATCATGAATCAATTTTTTGGCATTGAAGAGATTGGTAATTTGGAAAATGCTGTTTCCTCCATTCTCTGTACCTCACCGCACCTCTGGTGACTAGATAGTAGATAAAAATTGTATTCTGCCCTGGTTTCTGCCTCATTTCTCCCTACCATGTTCTGTGGTGTCAGCTGGGTCTCTTCGAGGAGAGCCCTCTTCTGCCTTGGCCCTCTGTGTCCCTGGGCCTTCATCACCTATGGGATCCTCACATGGGCATCTTGGGGCCGCCCCACTGCCCTGGCAGAGTGGTCAGGGGCCATGCCCATCTCGCCCAAGGTCTGAGGATATGTTGTTAGTTCTCAGCGTTCTTCCTCCTTGTGGTCCGGGTTTCACAGTATTTGGCAGGTTTGCTACATAGTTTGTGGTGAAAGAGTGTAGTCATATCCTTATTTTATTGGCAACTAAAATATTTGTTTCCTTTTTTTTTTTGTTCTTTCTGAGTTTTTTGAGGAAGTGAAAGGAGAGAATTACTGTCTCTACACCGTGATCTTTAAAACTCATTTTGTTCTCTTCCATATGCAGTTGGCAAACTTGTGCTGCTCGGAGCAGAGGTCACCAGGGCCGTTCTCCCACCAGATTTAGGGCTTGATCTGAATTCTCACCAAGTGTCGCCAAATTTTTATGGCATAACTTGGCTTCCATCACATTTGTTCTCCATTCCCTTTGCTCGGCTTTTCTCTACCTCAAAGTCTCTAGAGGCTTTTGGTTTGTTTCGTTTTGCCTCTCGGTGTACCCTCAATATTCTCTTTCCCTTCTTTGATGACTTTTTGCTTTGTCACCTTTGTGGCAAGAGTGTTCCTGGTCCTTTATCTCTTTAACTTTTCAAAGCCAAGCCCCAGAGCTGCCTGGCCTCAAACAAGTAGCGAGCTGATCACCACCATCACCACCACCACCATGATAATTGCACTAATCACTGTCTCAGCTAACTGAGCACCTACTGTACGCCAGTGATGCTGCTAACGCTTGTGCATGTATTATCCAGGGAATCCTTCCAATAACCCAACAAAGTTAATACGAGTCCCTGCAATTATACTGTAGGGATGTGAACAATAACTTTAGCCTAAAACTGGATCCAGATTTATACTCAGAGAGACCACTGTATTTGTTTAAGGAAATACTTTGAAAGATTTTCTTGGGGTGGTTGAACTGCCTTCCAGTAGGTCACATGTCAGGGGCAAGGAGAGGGCAACCCTTGAGTGGTTAAAAGCAAGGTCTTTAAAAACCAGACCGGACCGAATCCCAATTCTGTGAACTAGGTAATCATAGTACTTTCCTCACAGAGGAGTTGTGAGAAGAACTTGTCCAACTGCACCGAGCCATGTGGCAAGGACAGAGGATCCGTGCAGAGCACCTGGTGAGCGGGCCAGCTAAGTTAAATCGGAGAACACTTTCTGAAAGAAGGGACTCTTGGCAGGAGTTTTAAAGGAAAACTAAAGCACGAATAGGAGGAGCAGAAGGCAACCTTTTCTTAAAAATTAGATCTATTGAGGTAGCATTGGTTAACGACATGTAAATTTCAGGTGTACAACAGTACAATTCCATTTTGATGACTAAGGAGAGGAACTCAGATGGGAAACCGAAAGCCATGGTGGACTTCAGGGAGGAGCAATTCCTCGGGTAGAGTGACAGGCAGTCATCGACAACAGTGCAAATCTGCCACTGAACCTGGCCAGTTTGGGTCGAGTTCCTTTGTGAAATAAGACTATCAGAAGAATCATATTGTTTAAGGAATTTGATATTGTAAAAGAGAAATCCTGTAGGAAGATCTTTATATCCTTTTTTACTTGCCCTTCTTTTAGAAATAGAGTTCACTCTGCAAGAGAATAAATTACTGATGCCACTTCTTAGAAGAAAGAAAGTTGAACTAACCATGAAAATTAAAACACCTGTTTCAACATTTGACCTCGCCTCCTCTATTTGTAAAATCCCTGAAGATCCCCCAATCAGCTTTGGGTCCTTTGTATTAGTAAGAAATGTCTTGAAGCCCACAGAGGACTAGGTGATGGGCTGAAGTGGAAACATTACTTCGCAAGGCAGTAAGCTCATTTGCATCAGTTGAAATTGTGGCCAATTGCAGCCCAAGTAGAGGTAACTTGTTCATCTGCTGTTGCATTCTCTCTCTCTCTCTCTCTCTTTTTCTCTCTCTCTCTCTCTCTGTCTGTCTGTCTCTCTCTCTCTCTGAGGCCATAAATCCACAGGAAATCCACAAGGCAGGAAAACTCTTACGCCATGGTTTAAACATTATGTAACTTCCCCTGGAGGAATCATATGCCTGTTTCTAAATTCCTTATGCTCGCCCTCTGGGCTGCAGGTCAGACAGATACCAATGGGTGAAAGGTACCTGACCGTCCTTGCGAAAGACTTCTCTGTCCTTTGGCCAGGGTAGAAAGACATCTAGAGAGAAAGAAGGACTTCATTTCATTCCAACTTGTCCCTCTTAGATATTCCTCACACGTATAAAATATTAGTAGTGATGCTAGTTACACAAACAAAGTGTGTCTTTTTGTCCACGAGCTCCATCCACACAGCCCACGGGGAGCTGCAGTAACACCTGAGCCTCTGCGAACTTTGAGACCATGCAGCATTCTTTACCTTTTTGTTTTATTGTCTTATCAAGGTCATCAATCTGCTGATGGGGGTTGTGGAGTTAGTAAAATTTTGGAATGCCACACGCCCAGAAAATTTCTAGGAAGAACATGATCATAAAAATAAAATCGCACTTCAGAAAAAAGCAACAACAACAGAGACAAAAGCATAAATTAAGGCAATAAAACACATCTATTGGGAATGACTGGGGCAAGGTGGAGGGCCTTTTCTACATGCCAAACTGAAATGTTCTATTACGTTTTAAGAAATCATGTTTACAGCAGATATAAATTAAATTAACTGTGAGGCTATAAAACACAGCAGCTGTTCTCCATCTCCACTGTCATAGCAAAGAAAAAAAGGCTGTTGGAGGTAAGGAAAACGCTCTTCTTGGTGGTGAGACGCAGAACATCACTGAGGGGATAACGAGGAGAGGTAGGAGTGCTGTGAAGATGTATCGAAGACACATTTAAAGGGCACAGATGACACAGATTTTGCATGTGCCTTGAAGTCATTTGCCTTCGACCAAGATTTCTTAATAGCCCTCCATATCTCTGTACATTTAGCTATTCCACCCTAAATAAATGGAACTCCTAACAGAGTAGCTACAAGAATATAAATGCACATCTAAGGCAATGGTGAAAACAAATGTTAATCCAAAGTGGAAATGGTTGTCCAGTCCTGTGCTGCAGTAGCTTGGTGCTTTAAGGCTGAGGAACTGAGTGATTGAAGAGACCTCTGACCCCATAGGCTGCAAGCCCGTGGCCAGCAGACACACATAACCAGACGCACAATGCCTGGGTCTCTTCTGTCTCGACTTGCTGGTGTTGCCTTTCCTAAAATGCTGCTTTTGTGCAGGTAGGTAATCCAGAGTGTGTGCCTTGCCCACCAGCTCGGCCCCATCACCTAACACCCACACACACTTGGGCTCTGGAAACAGCAAATAGAAGTACAGATCACAAGAATGAAAACGATGTGATATTTGAGAAATGTAGCAGGAATCCAACGATGTCCTGTGAACCATAATGTATTCTGCTTGTCTGAAGAGGTTTGGTTCATGTGAATGAACAAATCACTTTTGGTTTTTGGTCAGCTCCAATGCACTGTGTAAGACAGTATTTCAGAGATAATAATTCCTTAAAGTTACAAAAGCATCTTAAACTTACAAAGGTGTCTGGAGGGATTTTAGTTTTGCTTTCTTTTTGGTTTGATTGGTTGTTTTATTTATTTTATTTTATCACTAACTGCTTTTAATACAATGGTTTTAAGACGGAGAGTGTGTGTGTTTGTACGATACATGCATACCTTGGAGATATTACAGGTTTGGTTTTAGACCATTGTAATAAAGCAAGTATTGCAATAAAGCAAGTCATAATCTTTTTGTTGGTGGAGGATCTTGCCTTCAGTTTGCAAAAATGCGAAACCTGTGAAGTGCAATAAAGCAAAATGCAATAAAATGAAGTATGCCTATATACACAAAGGATTAAACAATGACCAAGTGGGATTTATCCCAGGAATGTGAGGGTGATTCAACACATAAAAATAAATCTGTGTTATACGCTAGATCAATAGAAAAAAGGACAAAGAACACATGATTATTTCAATAAGTGCAGAAAAAACATTTCACAATATCCAATACCTTTTCACAAAAGATTTTATTTAATGATATATTTTAGAGAAAGAGGGAGGGAGGGAGAGAAACATCGATGTGACAGAGAAACATCTATCAGTTGCCTCTCCTCCACACCCCATTCAGGGGACAAAACCTGCAACCCAGGCATGTGACCTGACTGGGAATCGAACCATCGACCTTTTACTTTGTGGGATGACACCCAAGCAGCTGAGCCACGCTGGTCAGGGCTCCAATACGTTTTCATGATAGAAACACTTGACACATTAGGAATAGAATGGAATTCCTCAGCCTGATAAAGAGAATCTAAAAAAAAAAAAACCACAGCTACCTAACATCATAGTAATGGTAAAAGACAGAAAGCTTCCCCCCTAAGATCAAAAAAAAAAAAGAAAAGGATATCCACTTTTGCCACTTTTAGTCAGACTTGTAGTGGAAGTTCTAGTAAAGGCAATTAGGAAAGAAAAACAAATAAAAGTGTTCCAAATTGGAAAGGAAGAATTAAAACTATATTCACAGATGGTATCATCTCGTAAATGGACGATCCTAAAGAATACACACACACACACACACACACACACACACACACAAACTGTTAGAAATAACAAATGAATTCAGCATAGCTTCAGGATACAACACCAAATATACAAAAATCAATTGTATTTCTCTATACTAGCAACAAGCAATCCATAAATAAAAGTAAAAAAAAAGAATTCCATTTAAAATAGCATGAAAAGAATAAATTATTTGGGAATATATTTAATAAAGGCAATGCAACACTTGTACACAAAACTCTGCAAAACATTGTTGGAAGAAATTAAAGAATACTTAGATAAGCAGTCTGGAAACACAAGCAAGATTTTTTGGGTCACAGGTTTGAGGCAGAACTCCTCCTTCTCCAGGAGACCTTTGTGCTCACTCTTAAAGCTTTCAATGAGTATTTGAGCAAACGACTGGACACCAACCATAGCTGAGCCAAACTGACATAAAATTTAACCATCACGAGAAAGGTACCAAGACAGTTCAATAGAGAAAGAACAGCCTTTTTAACAAATGGCACTGCGACAAGTGAACATCCACATGCAAAAGTGTGAAGTTGGGCCCCTTCCTCATACCATACACAAAACTGAACTCAAAATAAATTTTAGCTTTAAATATAAGAGCTAAAACTATAACATTCTTAGAAGAAAACATAGGAGTAGATTATGCCTTAGATTAGAGAATGGGTTGTTATTACATATGATACCAAAAGCACCAGTGGCAAAAGAAACAAATGAATAAATTGGACTTTATTAAGATAACAACTTTGTGCTCAAAGGACACCATCAAGAAAATAAAGATAACCTACAGAACGGAGAAAATACTAGCAAATGTAAATGTCACATACATCTGACAAAGGACTTGTATCCAGAATATATAAAGAAATATTATGATGTAAAAACAAATAAAAAATTTTAAAATAGGGTAAAGATTTGAATAGATATTTCTGGAAAGAAGGTAGAACACAAATGATCTAAAGCCATGCCTCTCGGTCTAGGTGTCTTGATTTATATCCACTTGTCCATTTACAATTTCCAAGACTTTTTAAAATTATATTTCATTAATTATTCTATTATAGTGGTCCTGGCTTTTCCCCCTTTGCATCCCTCTACCCAGCAACCCCCATGCCCTCAGGCAATCCACCCACCATTGTTCCTGTTCATGGGTCATGTGTATAAGTTCTTTGGCTACTCAATTTCTTATACTGTGTGTTACATCCCCATGGCTATTCTGTACCTACCTATTTGTACTTCTTAATCCTCTCACCTCTTCACCTGGAACCCCCTCCCATCTGGTAACCATCAAAATGCTCTCTGTATCCATGATTCTGTCTCTGTGCTTCTTGCTTGCTTAGTTTGTTTTTTAGATTCAATTGTTGATAGATTTGTATTTTTTGTCATTTTAGTGTTCACAGTTTTGATCTTCTTCTTTTTCTTAAATAAGTCCATATAACATTTCATACAATAAGGGCTTGGTGATGATGAACTCCTTTGGTTCTTTCTTATCTGGGAAGCTCTATATCTGCCCTTCAATTCTAAATGATAGCTTTGCTGGGTTGAGCAATCTTAGGTGCAAGTCCCTGCTTTTTATGACTTTGAATATTTCTTGCCAATCTCTTCCAGCCTGCAAAGTTTCTTTTGAGAAATCAGCTGACAGTCTTATGAGAACTCCCTGTAGGTAACTTCTTTACTCTTGCTATTTTTAAGATTCTCTCTTTATCTTTAACTTTGGCATTTTAATTATGATGTGTTTTGGAGTGAGCCTCTTTGCATCCATCCTGTTGGGACTCTCTGTTCTTCCTGGACTTGCATGTCTATTTCCTTCACCAAATTAAGGAAGTTTTCTTTCATTATTTTTTCAAATAGATTTCTAATTCTTGCTCGTTCTCTTCTCCTTCTGGCACCCCTATGATGTGAATGAATGTTGGACCTCTTAAAGTTGTCCCAGAGGTTGCTTATATACTATCTTCATTTTTGAGGGGGATTTTTTTTCTTCTTGCCGTTCTGAATGGTTTTTTTTTTTTTTTTTTTTTTTGCTTCCTTATGTTCCCTGTCATTGATTTGAATTTTGGTTTCATCCACTCTACTGCTGTTTCTCTGTAAATTGTTCTTATTTCCAGTAGTGTACCCTTCATTTCTGACTGGATCTTTTTATGCTATTGAGGTCCTCACTAAGTTCCTTGAGCATCATTTTAATCAGTGTTTTGCACTCTGCATCTGATAGATTGCTTCTTTCCTCTTGTTTAGTTCTTTTTCTGGAGTTTTGATCTGTTCTTTTATGTGGTCAATGTTTCTTTGTCTCCTCATTTTGGCAGCCTCCCCGTGTTTGTTTCTATGTATTAGGTAGAGCTGCTTTGACTCCATGTCCTGGTAGTGTTGCCTAATGTAGTAGGTGTCCTGTAGGGTCCAGTGGCACAGCCTCCCCTGTCACCCAGGCTGGGTACTTGAGGTTGTCCCTTCATGTTGGCTGAGTACACTCTCCTCTTGTAGTTGAGCCTTGGTTGCTGTTGGCAGATTGATGGGAAGGCTTTACCTAGGCCAGTTAGTTGCAAGAATTGGCTATTACCACTTACCACCAACCTCTACCCTCCATGGAGGATTAGCTGTACAGGGGCAGGGTGGTGATGCTCCCATGTGATCTGTAGCCATCCACTGGGTTTGCTGGCCCTGGGATTTCCTGGGTGAAGCAGGCCAAGGTGTTTTGTGTTTTGCCTGGGGCTACCCTTCCTGAGCTATAAAACAATCTGAGATGGCTGCTTCTGGTGCTGGGCTTGGAGATTTCTGGATGAAGCCAAGCTGTGAATCTAGGCTAGCTGCTGCTAATGCTGGGCCTAGGGTTCACTGAGGCCAGCTATTGCTTGTTTAATAGGAGTTAGGAAGTTGTGCAGCATGAACCAAGACCAGCCATTCATATGGAAAAGCAGTTTGGGTGGGCCCATAATTTAGCTGGGGCACAGTCTCTGGGTATCTCCAAGGCAAGTCAAATAGAGTTATCCAGGTTGATGGAGTCTCAGATTTGGCACCAGCTTGTCGGCTCTGTGCAGGAAGGGTTTAGGAAAGAGACACTGCCTCTGCTCATCTTGATACCAGATACTTCAGTTTCTCCCTATATACCACTGGTGCCTTTCAATCTGCTACCCTGGTACTGAAGCTCAGAGGGAGTAAGTCTGAGTAGGTGAGTCTTTGTGGGGGGTTTTTAAGAGGAACTGCTTGGGATTCTAGAAGTTTCTTCCACTGACTCAATCCCTGCTGGGTTTTGCAGCCAAAAGTTGTGGGAACTTATTTTCCTGGCACTGGAACCCTGAGCCAGGCAGCATGGTGTGGGACTGGGACTCCTCCCTCCCAAAATATCCCTTGTGAATTTTTATTCACCTCCTATGGGTGTGGGACCAGCCCATTCCGCATCTATACCCCCTTGTACCAGTCTGGATGGATGTGGGTTCTTTAATTCCACAGTAGTCAGGCTTTCATTCAACTCAATTTCTGATGGTTCTGAGGGATGGTTATTCTATATTTTAGTTGTAATTTTGATGTAGTTGTGTGAAGAGGTGATCCATGTCTGCCTATGCCACCACCCTGACTGGAGGTCTAGGTATAATCCCCCCCCATTTTTTTTAATCTCTAAAGATCCAGAGAAGCAAGGTGAGGGTTCTATGTTGGTCTGATGAGCTAATCACTCATCCATCTGTTAATCATTCATCTATTTTCTCAACAGATACTTCTTGGGCACCTACTATGTGCCAATCACTCTACTGCTTGCCAAGGTCCTCAGGGGATCCATGTGCACAGGTACAGAAAACTAAAACGCAGTCTCCATCCTCAAGGAACTCACGGAGTTACATGTAAGAAAAATAAGCAACTACAGAAAATGTGATAATTTTGCCACTTCCTGAGAACAATATCATAGCTGTGTTCTGTCCCTACTGGATTTCTGATCTCTGTGAACTGTAACATTTCTGAACTTTATTTCCTTGGGCTGCCTGCTGTATCTTTTTGTTTCTTTTCCATCTCAAAACTAGATTCTTCCTGAGTTCTGGATTCTCAGATGGATTGCAGATGTCTGTTTAGATGTCACTGATTTCATTTTAGAAACATTTGTAGTCATTTTGTTTTTATATGAATGAAACAATTCCACCTGCTTCTTTCATAAGAGGGGTGTGAAGGTTCAAAGGACCCTACTAATGCTGGACAGAAATTGCCCATTACTGACCATGGATCTGCAACTCTTTTTGCAAAGCTGGCCTTGGAGTCCCTAAAGACAGTCACTTGACCTTGTGTTTGAGAACAGAAAGTTTGTCCACTCAGCACTAACAGAGCCAAACACTAAACACTGAGAATTGCAGTAGGGAAATACTGGCTATTTTAATATGAATGGTGTCACTCAGGAGAATGGAAAGCTAATGTTTAAAAGCCCCAAATCCCCAACTCAGGGTTCGAGGTAGGTTTTTAAGGGTAGATGGGGAATATATTTTAACCAGAAGACCTTGGAGCTTGGACATTCACAGTAAGGGGAGTCAACACAGGATCTTCCTGGTCAATAGACCCTTTGCTTCTAAAAGCATTCCAGTGTTCAAATTCTGATTATGTCCTGGTCCTTTGGTTCCATGGTGGGTGCTGGGGGGTGGAGTGGGGGGTTACCTTGGTTCCAGGTACAGATAGAGGTCAAAGTTCTCTCCTCCACAAATGCTCCTGCTGCATGACTTGTGTTTTTGGCCTGATGTCCCTGAAAAGCAACTTGGTATCTCATTAAACAAGATGGGACCATTTTGAACTGGTCTTGTGGTTACTCTGGCAATTCACTTAGAGTTCATCTTGTGATGATAGAGAACAAATTACCTGGATATTGCTGGAGGGCTGCATCACTGAATATTTTCAGACTGTGTCATTTGAATCAATTAAATCAGTCTGGAACTGACTTCCTGTTTGTGCTTCCATGGTGGATCTACTCTGTATCATACTCTGTGCTGGTGCTGGAGAAGCCAACATAAAAGTGAAACACAGTCTCCTTCTCATTGGAAAAAAGGGAAATAAGGAAAAGGAGAAGAGGATGTTCTCTGGACTTTGTATTAATTAACTCAATTAATCCTCACAGCAACCCTATCACGTAGGTAAATTTCCATCCCTACTTTACAAGTGGAATGCCAAGATTAAGCTATTTGCTCCAGGTCATGCCATTGGTAAGTACTTCATGGCTCTAGAGTTCCGGTACTAATTATATCACTGTACTGTGTTTCCTCTATTAAAACACAATGTTCTGTATCACAAAGTCCTACAAAGCATATAAAATGAACTCTGGGAACCACTGGGAGGTGCTGAGAGAGGAAGGGCAAGAAGCACTTCAGAGAGGGGAAGGTATTTGAACATATTCTTTATCTAGTTCCCTTCTCCTATTCTCCATTTTTCCACACAGACTCATACAAGACCTCTGCTTCGTAGGTAAATAGTAAGGCACCAAATAACCCTTAACACAAAGTGCTGGCAATCCATATGGGCAAGGACAACCCTGAGAACTTGGGGCTGATCTCTGTGTCCCACCCCTTGGGTACATCGTGTATGGGCACTGCTGGGATGTCCAGGGAGAATGGCACAGGCTCTGCCTCTCACTGTGTCTCCATAGTCCTTACAAAGGAAACTCATAATCAGTGGGTAAGAGATCTAGAGACACAGATTCAGTTGAACAAATGGTATTATTGTATCCAGCGCCTGCCGAACTCTAGGCTAGATGTGGAGAAGAAGTGGAGTCCCGAGGGGCAGGGCATGGGCCTCTTCTGTGCAGCTCTCCATGGAGCCATTTCTCCCCCTGCAATATCCTCAAGTGTACAGGAAACTTTCTGGCCAGCCTCATACTCAACATCCCTTATAGTAAGGGTGACTCTCCTATTTGTCTAGTTCAAGATCTAGTTGAGGTTTGTTGTGCCAGCATAACCATCAATATCTCTGTTTTCATTCCCAAAATGTCTTCGTTTAGGTGACAAATTATCCAATCACATGAGTTTTGGTTTGGGGTCGTACGATGTCCTGGAATGGCTGAATTAAAATCCTGCTTTTCTGCCTTCTCAGGATTCCTCATCTGTAAACTGGAATGCTAATAACAGTATCTACCTGCAGGATTGTTGTAATGGAAAATCCTTAGATTGGTACCTAGCAAAGTAAGGGTTGATATGTTTACTATCGGTATTGATTTGTATTGATTGTTGTATTGATTTGTTCATTGGTTACAGATTTCTAAGTGCTTTTTCATATCCTTTAATCTTCATAAAGTTTCTGTGAGGCAGCAGAGAAATATATTTTGTTTTTCTCATTTTACAGCACAGGAAACAGAATTAGAGGAAGTAAATGATGTGCTTACCATTAAACAGCTAATAAATGGCAGAATGGGATTCAATATCAGGAATTCCAAGGTGTATATAGTCCATGTTCAACTTTCAAGTTTGTATAACAAAAAATTCTTCCGTTTCTGGGGGAAGTTTTAGTCTGAATCAGCACTTCTCAGTGGGTGTGTAGTGAGCCGCAGGTTGGTATTGGTGTTTCAGACTGTCTACATCATTAAAGATAGAGCTGGAGATCTGTTTCCCTTTTAAAAAATCAGTAAGATAACGTTTATAATACTTTTCCTTCCATTGGCATGGGTCCGCATGTCCACACAGGTGATGAGAGGCCCTAGTGGGTGGCTGGGTGGGTGTGGGCCCCAGGGAAGGGTGTGTATGACTTAGCTCAGTGTACCACCCGCACCTCCAGGGTAGTTTTAATCATCATTCATGGTTTACAATTGTATTTGTTCTTCATTTCGCATCATGTAAATATATCCTAATACATTGTTTACTAAAAGCAGAAAGCATAAGAGCACTCGTGTTAAAGACAAGTGGATGAAGAGCATTAAAGTAATGCTCATTCTGCAAATTTGCCTCATTATGCTATTGAACGAATTTATTCATTGCATTCATCTCTGTTAAAATTTTCATTAAGAAGTTTGTAGTACTTCAAAAATCAGTGTTGACAAGAGAAACTATAGACACCATATCTAATTTGGCTTACCTGAGGGAATAATGTTAATAATGTTATGGGCTAAATTATTTTCCCCCCAAATTCTTGGGTTGAAGTTTTAATCCCCAGTACTCCAAAAGGTGACTATATTTGGAGAGAGAGCCTTTACAAAGGTAAATTAAAGTAAAATGAAGTTACTAGGGTAGGTTTAATCCAGTATGACCAGTGTCCTTATAAGAAAAGGATATCTGGACACAGGTGGGTACGGGGGAAGACCATGTGAAGACACAGGGAAAAGACAGCCATCTATAAGCCAAGAGGGGAGACCTCAGAAGAAACTAACCCTGCCTATACTTTGACCTTGGACTTCCAGCCTCCAGAACTTCTAGCCTACAACTTTCTGTTGTTCAAGCCATCCAGGATGTGGTAGTTTGACATGGCAGCCATAGCAAACTAATGCAAATAGCTAAAATTATGCAATATTTACTCTTCTAGGCACATTGACACATGTTTACAATGTATTTTCTCATTGAAACCTCACAATAACTCTGGGGGATGTTACTACTCTCTCCTGATTGTACAACTGAGACAACTAAGGCACACATAAGATGTGCCTTAGTTTTACACAACAAGTAACACAACAAGTAACTGATGGCTGGATTTGAACCCAGGTTATCTAACTTCACAGATCAGGCTCCTCACCAGGAGTAAGTTTAATCCCAAAAACCACATGTCATTTGCAAAGAAGGATTTATGAACTCCAGCCTGAAAATGTCTCTCTGGTCTTTCCATTTAGAGACAAAATACAAAAATTATTCAGGAAAATTAGTTTTTGTAAGAATAAAATGAAAACAAAATGTTCCAAACAGGTCATAAATGTTTTTTGGTGACATAAAAAATTTAAATTTTAATTTACATGTTTATATGTCTTTGTGGCCCAAATCATGTTTTCTTATATAATCAAGCTTCAAATAAAAAATGAGAAAGTGAAATTAAATAAGAGTAAATATATATGATTATTAAACTGGCTTAAAATAAACATTGTCATAGAAATGCTCATATTATATTTCTACCCAATAAAATTTGTACACATTGGCCCTGGCTGGTATAGATCAGTGGCTTGAGCATGGGCCTGCAAAGCAAAGTATCCCAGGTTCAATTCCCAGCCAGGGCACATGCCTGGTTGCAGGCCAGGTCCCCAGTTGGGGGTGTGCAGGAGGCAACCACACATTGATGTTTCTCTCCCTCTCTTTCTCCTTCCCTTCCTCTCTCTCTAAAAAACAAAATAAATAAAATCTTTTTAAAAAATTGTACGCATTGCATCTTTATCATATGCAGATTAAATTCATTCGTTCATTCATTTATTCCACAACTTTAACTCTCCTCTCCTCTAGGTAGAAGACTAGACCATGGTGATAAAAGATAGTAAGAAAGACATAGGTCTTATCCTCATAGAGCTTACAGTGTTAAAATCAGTACAGGTAAACAAACTCATTCAATTATTATAAATCATGGATATGCTACACAAGGATAGAGAGCAACAGCAGGGAAATTTCCCCTAGATGTGGTGGGCAGGAAAATCTTTCTGACACTTCAGTTAAGACTGGAAGGAAGAAATGGAGCTGAATTGGACGCAAGAGCATTTTGGGTGGTGAATGAGTGGTTTTGAGCAACTGAAGGAAGAGGGAAAACAGTGAGCGATGACGTTGGAGAGGTGGTGGTGTCCGGGTCGCGAGGGGCCTCAGTGACTATTGTGAGTAATTCTGATTCCATGCTCAACGCAATGGAATGCAATGAAGAGTTTCAAGTAAGGTTGTGGGGGAGGAGCATAACGAGTGGTGTGATCTGCTTTAAGAAAACACTTCCCTGTTGAGTGGAGATGGATTGCAGGAAGCAAAGCACTTGTGGCAAGTCCCAGTAAGAGACTCTTATAATATTTCAGGTGATAATGAGTTCACTACAGAAGTGGCAGCATAGGTGAAAGCAGATGAATTTGAGATACATTGTGCTGGTAGAAATGACAGACTTGATAATAGATTGAATATGGAAGGGTAGAGGGGAGGTAAGGGACAAGAAAGAATCAAGGATGACCCTCAAAGCTTTTGGGAGGTGGGTGGTTCCATTTCCTGAGATGGGGAAGTAGGTATGCATGTTGGGGGAAGGGTTTCGAGAAGGATGCAGTCCAGGCCTGGAATGGATGGTCCGTAATGTCATCACTTCTCAGGCCCCTCCCCTCTTCCTTCTCATCTTAGTGCAAGGCTTTCATTCTCATGGTGCCAAGATGGCTGCTGAACCTCCAGCCCCATATCTACATTTAAAACAGGAAGATGAAAAGGAAAACATAGAAGAAAGAAGTCGTGACCCTTATCTGAAAAAAGAAAACTTCCCTAGAAATCTCCACAGACTTCTCTTTATACCTCCTTGGCCAAACTTTTTTTCCCAAGGCTAGTCCTTATTGCAAAGGATACTGGGAAATGTAGCTTTAACATTGATGCAATTAGGCCCCCAACAAAATCAGGGTTCTTTGATTAGGATAACAGCAAGAATGGATATTGCACAGAGAACCAATAATGGCTGATAGACCATTGTCTGCTAGAGTTAGCCTGTGAATCTGAGCAGGCTGAAGGACAATATATCTTTCAACCTACTTGGATCTCAATTCCTCACGAGCGAGCAAAATGCATAATGAGTGCTGGCAAGTCTGGGGCTGTTCTATTTCTGGTTATAAAGAATCTTTCATTTGTGAAAAGGCAAGACCAATCTTCTGTCATTGCCCTCCCAGCCATCTCCCAATGGCATCCCTCAGTGCCAGAAGTTTTCTCTTTTCATAGTGATTGTGTCACATGGAAGCTTTGCCTTCAGGCTTGGTGTCCTGCCACCGATAGGCTTACACCAAATGTCCTGAGAGAATGGCTTAGCCAAATTGAATGTTGGCTCTTTTATTGTACATAATGCCTCATGATTCTTGGAAGGTGAGTATTACCATATTTAGCGTTATAGTAGTCTCCTCATCATAGTCTCCAGGGCAGTCTACAGGACCCAGCCAGCCCTCCCCAGCGTGTGTCTCTGAGATGCTGAAGCCTTTATTCTCTGTGTGTTATAGGGCCCCTCGTACCTGAACCAAGACAAGAATTGCCTGGCAGAAAGCAGAGAGCTGTCTAGGAGTTGTAGCCCATTACTCCTGCACAAAGATAGACTGTACTCTGCTGGAATCAAATCTGGAAACATTTAATATATTTGCAACACCAGTGCCAGCTACTTGACTTAAGTAAAGTATGATCTTTTTTTTCTTAAAAAAAAAAAAAAAAGAGAGAAACGTCAAACTTAATATAAATCATCCTCCTCAATATGCTCATCATACCTCATAATGAAAACAGTTTTCAGTGAAGGGAGTCGTGGTCTCCTGGGAAGACCTTTGGTGAACAAAAAGCAGAAAGAGAAAGAAGAGACCAATGAAAAGAAGGTAGAGGCTCTTACTGTGTTGAATCAGAAACCACTCTTTCTCTGGAAGAAGTTCAGCAAATAAGTGTCTTGTTAAATTACTCTAGTGAAAACAGGGTCAATTAAAACAGCTCAAACCATCCCCAAATGCTCAAGTTTGGGATTTGCTAAACATCTCAAGCTTTTTTCCAAATGTTTTGGGTTTGGCACATCCAGGCTCACTCATAGTTGGGAAGTTCTCCTGAAGGCCTGTCTAAATGCGCCTATTTTTATTCTATTTCCACCCAGCTAATTCATTTGTTCCAAATTCTGCATTTGATATGTGTTAGATATCTTCAGGTTCTGCACGCACCCACTCCTTCTTCCCTGTCCAACATTTTTGGGGCTTGAGAGACTGTGAGAAGCATGGAACGGGGACCATGTCAGGAGTGGTACTGCACAAGGATTTAGGAATCTTGGCGTTGAGAAGATGAGATAGCTGATCTCACAGTTCTGAAAGGATGGCGTATGGACGGAGATTAAATCTATTCTCTAGGGCCTCGGATGGATAGAACCAGCACTGGAGACATATGTGGGCTCAGTACAAGAAAGACTTTGTCATTTCAGAGCAGCCAGGTAGAGAAAGAGCTGTCTTGTCTTCACCAGAGGAGATGGGTCTTCATTAGACATTCATAATGCGTCTCCATTAATTTTTGGAGACTGCAAAATGGATTAATTAAGTTATTCAAATGTAGAGTAAACAGCTGGATTTAAAGACCTTAATATGCCATTCTTTAAGTGTTGGGCATTGTATACACAATACTTAGCACAGCGTCTGGTACATAAAATGTGTACCATATTTATTTGTGGAATCAATGAATGGGTAATTGAATGAAAATTGACACAGCTCTGACATATCAAGCATTGTGACAGCCTAGAAAAATTGGGGGAGATAGTAAGAACATTCTAGTATTGAACGTGGCCATCCCTGTCTCTGAGCAAAGCCACTGTTTCCTGCCTCTGAGAGGTGATACATAAAGACTAAAGAAGACAACCTTCCCTACCGTACTTCCACCTGCAGCCATTCTCCAAGCCTGGGGTTGAAGTTGCTCCTGTGCTGGCCCACAAGCTGAGACTATGTGTGGGGAATGGCAACCTCTGAACCTGGTTAGGCGTAAATGACACTCATATTCTTTATGTTTGCCCTGCGTGATTCCCCGGATAATTACATTAAATCATGTCTTGTCACAGAGCCCACCTGAGAGGGGCCCGGGACATGAATGAACACTCAGGCCAACCCTGTGCACTTATTCACTCAGTAGCCATCTTTGAAGGCCTACCAATCGCCAGCTCTGTGCACCCTGGGAAAGGGCGGGGACAGCGTAGGTGCAGAGGGGGGCACTGCTGGGGAGGCAGCCTGTGAGGGGAAGGAAGGGCTGAGTGTTCCCACAGGGAAGGTAACGGGCCTCATCATTCCAGGAGGTAACAACTACAAACTCAGCTATGGGAGCTCAAACCATCCTGGTTTTATTGTAGAATCTGAGGCAAATGGAAAAATTTAAGAGCCAGAAAGGAAAATTTGTGTTGATAAAGCATCCGTGTTTATCAGTATTATTTAGCATTAAAATCTCATTTAGTGGTCACAACAATTCAGTAGAGTAAGAATTCATATACCCATTTAACAGGTTAGGAAACTGAGGATTGGCAGAGCAAACTGAGTTGCACAAGATACTAGCAGACACAGGATGCAAGCTATGTCTGTCTGCCTGGCCAGGGTCTTATACTCACCGTGGCCAAGAGGGCTCAACACACTTTTATTTTTCAAGGTTATTTGTTGTTATTGTTTGCCTGGCAAACAGCCTCCCCCAGCCTTTGGCCTGAAGCATTTTCTGCTCCCAGAGACTGTCACACACACATAAGAAAAATAAAGGAATGGGGCTAAGTCGGTCATTCCCCAGTACATCCCAACAGGAGAGGGAGAGGAAACATCTTCAGGGGGCGTTGTGGACTTCAGTTTGTGAACAATGACTTATTTTTAGAGGTCTGAGCCCACATCCACCCACTTCAGAAGGTCGGTTCCCACCACTTTGTTTGAATTTCTGAGGTGTGACTAACTCTATGTGTTGGTGAAGCAAGTCCATCATTACTGCAAATGTGACTTCACAGATTAAAGAGTAATTCCTTGTGGCCAAATGATGAGCTCTTGCCCAGACCAATCACTTCACAGCCACGTGATCTTGGGCCTTATGCTTCACCTTTGAAGGTCAGGGTCAGTTTCCTTGGGTGCCAAATGAAAATGTGAGCTACTTCAAAGTATTAGCACAGGACCAAATGAGAAGAAATACATGAGGACATTTTGCCACCTGCAAAAAGCTAACCACATGAATACAGTTAGTCATTGTTATTTTAGTTCTTTTCTATGGGAATTAAAACACCTTTGGTTTGAAATGAGGGGGAAAAAAGTCTTATGTTGAATAGATTTAATAACCTTGCATGAGTTAGTTTTAAAAAACAGACAAGTTTTTTATATAATGTGAAAATGGAAATTTCAAACTGAGTCTCATGATTTCTAATCAAGCTTGAAGGCAGCTTCCTAAAATAAGAACTGGCTCTTTCTTCAACTGGCTCCAACTAGATTATGCATTTCAAAGCAATCAGACCTTGGTTTCATAAAGTAGAAAAAAAATACACACACACAGGATGGGACAAAAGTGGGTTTACAGTTGTTCCTATGGAAAATAACACAACAATTAATAAACAATAACACAAGAGTACATCTGCGTTTCACATGCTCAGAACTGCAAACCTACTTTTGCCCCACCCTGGATCTAAAGCAGCTTCCAGTTTTTCTTGGATTATTAGCTGGTGCTCTGCAGGATTTCAATATTTTTCTTACAAATATAGTTTCAGAATTACACAAAGCTTAATGCTATCAGAGCTGTCACCGCCCGGAAGGTAGGGAGGGGAGAGGGAAAGTTGAGGTCAATCCCCCATTTTTTCTTTCTCTCCAATACGTAATAAAGTATATGAGTGAGGGTATCAGTAAGATGCATTGGAACTTCTGAGCCTGGCCGGAAATGCTAAAGATCGGGCAGGGTGGGGGGTGTCTCCATCTCATGAGCACATCTGGAGGGGGGACAGGTGGGCTGTGAGCACCTTGGGCAGGCTTTGGGGCTCGGCAAAGGGCAGTAGAGAAATGACATTTTCTATTTTTTAAAACATAGCTTCAAATTTTATTTTTCAATTTCAGTTTACATTCAATATTATTTTGCATTAGTTTCAGGCCTACAGCGTAGTGGTTAGACAATCATATACTTTACAAAGTGTTCCCCTCGATATTTCCAGTGCCCACCTGGCACCATACATGGTTACCACTATATAGTTGACTCTATGCCCTGGTGCTTCATACAGATGGAAGCAGAGAGATTAACCATGTCAGCTCCTGTTTGACAACAGTTACCCAAAAGTGGTTTGAAAGGAGCAAACTTGAGATATTCCACCTATTGATTAAGAAAAGAAGTAAATATGGTAAATGGCATCTGCCTAGTATGTTCATACTCAGTAATTTGTTAGTTTAAAACATATACCAGCTGGTCTGTAAAATTTAAATCAGTAATAAAAATAAATTTAAATCATTAGACTCAAAACATGTCCATTTGCTTTGCAGTCATTAAATTAAAATTTATGTTTAATTCATACTTCTTGAACATAAAGGGTACATTTGCAAGTGTTTCTCAGAGAGCATCTCTTACTTCAAGACCCCCCAAAGCATTTGACCACTATATTTTGTTTTTATAATTATAAATTTGTATAGTGACATACTTTAGAATTATTTAAAAGATGCTCATCACTTCCAGCTTAGTGAGGTACTGTTGGCAGAGTGAGTCGCTGTATTAATGAACCTGCCATCAGTATCTTTTATGTCTTCTGGGCTGTGACATAATGTGGACCCAAGGAGGGGCTCTGATTTGGAGGTCCACTTCCTGTTTTTGAGATCTGACCGTAGAGATCTTCAGATGTGTTGGCAAGTGTGAGAATGGGAAGGAAAAAGGACTGAGACCGAGATGCAGAAGTCTCATTGCTGCCCCACCACGAGGTTCCAGACAGATGGAGAGGTTCAGCAGGTTTGCAGCTCTCTGGAGAAGCGGGCAAGGCCAGGCCCTCAGAGCCTGGGCTGCTGGCCCACCTGACGTGGTAGTCTTGTTCCTGGAACTCTAGAGGGAAGCTCTTTAGTTGCTCACCTTATGATCTGAAATCCCTTCCCTTTGGCACCCTCTCTCCACGGTCTTTTCACTTGCCCCTCTGGAGTTCCCCAGTCCGATAGTGCTCCTCAAACCCCTGCTGGCTCAGCTTGACCCTGATACCAGTCTGCCCTGCTAACTTGAACAAAGAACCATGCCCACTTGGGCTCCAGGAAACCCATGACAGTAACCACAGAGAAGGGGGAGGGTCAGGAAGAGTCAATTGACTCAACAAAATCTTCTTCTGAGTCCCTTGTTGTGCTGTATGTGACACGGCCACATTCGGATGGAGGGGAGTGAGGGGGAAGAGAGGGCTATGCCCACTTTTCAGTGTTTATTATCAGTGATGATGATAAGGAGCACACACTGGGACCCCTTCTGCTTTTTACCTCCTGCAGAGAAGCCAAATGCCAACCATCACCATCAACACCACCATCATAGTTCACATTTAGTGAGTGCTCATTATATGCTGTGCAATATTTTAAGCACAGCATATATGAGAGCTTAAATTTAAGCTCTCATAACAAGTCTGTGTGAGAGACACTGTCATCGCTGTTTTACAGATGAGAAGAGGAACATACTGAGCTCAGGTCAGTGGCCTAGCCAGGAGGTAGGACAGCCAGGACCTCAAACCCCAGGTGGTCTGACTCCAGAGCTCGTGGGTTCCACTGCTACATTTTATTGCCTCTCACAAAATACAATTGATTTTGAATATATTATTTTATATTTGCATCCTTTTAATGAACCTTTTCCTATTTAATGTAATACCCAGTACAGCTGAGACTTTGTTTATTGTTATTATTTTAGCAATTTTAGAAAATGATGTCAATCTGCCTTTGCAGCAGACTTTCCATATTTGGAGGGAAAGAATCAGAAAGGGCTCTTTGGTTACACAAATATAAAACACGTGCTCTTATTTTTCTTGGAGAAGAGTGAGGTTATCATAAACCCAGATATAGATGCTACAGCCCATCCTATTAAGTTCTGTTTGGCAATATAAATGGAATGGAATGTATTTTTAGGATGACTGTATCTCTACAGAATTAGTTAAATTTTTTGATCCTTTAATAAGGACAGGACTTGCGTGGTTGGAATAGCCCACGCAGTGTTTTTAGAGACTGGATAACCCGGAATTTGGAGAGCAGAACTCACCCTCTGGGTAGCTGTGGGTGTTTCCCTTGAGGGATATGGGTGTTTCCCCTGTTGATTAGTTGTTGGTGCTAAAAGGGAGCAGGAGACCAGGGTGAGACCAGGATGTGAGCACCAGACCAGGGAGAGGCCTGGAGGTGCTGGGTGAGGTTTGAGTTTCTGGAGACAAGACAGGGAGCTGGGGGTGGGAGTTCAGAGGTCGGGGACTGGCCTATGAGCTCTGAGTGCACCTCCTCATGGTATTAACCACGCTAGTCTCTGTTATTCTTGGACTATCCTGGGCTTTCAGTTAAATCCCAGGGCCTGGTCTTAACTGTGCTTTGGGCATTTGAAAAACAGGCCAATGCTCACAATAGAAGCCAGATTTGGTGGTCAGTGCTGTGAAAAAACATTCAGCCGTGCAGGGAGGGCATGGATGTGCCAGCTGCCTCCCGGAGCCCAGAACTTGCAGGAGGACAGGCACCTGGTAGGAGAAAGGGTAATCCGGCCGAGAGAGAAAGAGGCTTAGACTTTGGGTGTTTGCATCCTGAAGGACATTTAGTCACAATTTAAAGACACCTGAGGATAAATGTAGGTTATGTGGAAATAATTTTTCTCTCTGAACAGCTCAATACAGAGTAGACATGCTGCTTCATTTGGCTGATCAAGTATTTCTCAAATGTAAGAAACAGACCTCCATAAAGACAGAAAAAAGTCTCATGGATTTGCAGTGTTGTTCTTGTTTGGATATTGCTTACCTGTCTAAAAATATAAAATTAGTTAAAGAAAGTCTTTATCTTTACAGTTCTTAGTCAACCATAAAGCCAAAACAAATTGCAACGCCAGTATAAGCAAAAGTACAAAAGCAAACGTTTATTAAATTATTTATTAACGATAGCAAATTACTGTACCCGATGATGTTGTTTTGGTGAAACTAAGTAGCCAAAATAGTTTAAGAGTAGAAATGAATAAGCTTAGTTCCAGTTTTAGATTTTGACCTTGGCAAGCTATTGTAGAGTACTCATTTAAAAAGTATTCTATTGGACGGGGTGAGGGGGAGTAGTGGGGGAAAAATGCAGACAACTGCAACTGAACAATAAAATAATTTTTAAAAAAGTATGCTATTAAAAAAAATTGCTAAATTCCAGAGCTTTCTTTTTCAAATACAAGATGAACAGCCTTCAAATTTAATGACAGCAACAATAAT
This sequence comes from Anoura caudifer, assembly GCA_004027475.1. Classification (NCBI taxonomy): domain Eukaryota; kingdom Metazoa; phylum Chordata; class Mammalia; order Chiroptera; family Phyllostomidae; genus Anoura; species Anoura caudifer. Next base: position 120,289 of record PVKU01001866.1, on the reverse strand, counting down.
GAATTCTGATGGCGAGCAGTCCTCAAGTGTCAATTTTTATTATCTACCGCTCGATAACCATATAAAGCTGCCTTTTACATTCAAAACTGAGGCTACAGTTGTGGCATTTTTGAAACCCTGCATTTCATGGGAATCTAATACGACTTGTGTGAGTCAGAAACAGAACAGTTTCCACTGTGCATTTCCTCTTTACCGACTGCGAGCTGGTATAAAAAAAGACATTTGCTCACTCCCTGCAGGAATACACCTCAGCTCAGTGCTGGGCAGGCATGCCTTTGTCTTCACGGACTTGCATTAGCTCAACTCCCCCACCCCACCTTTTTTCTCTTACAAAACCTTCATTCAAACAGGGTGGCGTGTCATTGTCCTCTGATGTAAATATGAACAGAAAACATTGCAGTACAAGCACTGAATGAATGTAGTAGTAGCAGTATTTCATCATTAAGTGGTTCTTAATGGGCTAAATGTTTGTGTCGGTCACAAAATTCGTATGTTTAAGTTCTAACCCCTCTCACCCTCAATGTGATGGTATTTGGAAGTGGGGCCTTTGGGAGCTGATTAGGTTTAAATGAGGTGTTGAGGCTAGGGACTCCATGATGGGGTTAGCGTCCTTGTAAGAAGGGAGAGAGAGGCCAGAGCCGTGTGTCTCTCTCTCCATCACAGTAGGACGCAGAGAGAAGTAGCTGTCTGCAAGCCCCTAGGAGAGTTCCCACCAGGAGCTGAATGGGCCAACACCTTGATCTTGGACTTGCCAGCTTCCTGTACTGTGAGGCATAAATTCTTGTCATTTTTAAACCCCCCAGTCCATGGTATTTTTGTTATGGTTGCCTGAGCTGAGTAAGACAGTGGTCATTTAGATGATTAAGTAGAGATTTATTTTCTTTAAAGATTGTTACCAAAATAATAACCCCGGAACAAATTCCTGGGCAGAACACAGAACCCCTCCGGAATACATCTCAGGACCCTAGTCTGAGAACCAGGTGGGTCTGCAGGCTTCCCGGCTGCTCCAGCTTGGACATAGAAACAGGGCGGTGCTCACAGCCCCGGAACAGCGGTGCCTGCCACCACCCGTGCCAGGGGGAATTCTAGCCCCTACCCTCAAATCCATTGAAAATAATTCTGGGTGTCCTCAGATCTCTCTCCTGAGCTCTGAGAACTAGTTCTCACAGCCGCCATGTGGGGTCTGCCATTTCCCCCCTTTTGCTGTGGCAACGCCTCTGGTCACCACTGGGGAAGATGCCCCTTGATGTCCCTTTATCCCCACGAAGGTCACCACCCACTACTTCTGTTCAGCAAGTGGCCCATTGGTCTTGTCTGCCATCGGTGCCCCATCAGTGCCACAGAGTTCAGGTGGCTGAGCCGAGGGCAGCAAGGTGGTGGGACAGAAAAGTGCCCGACCGCTGCTGCCATCAGAGCTTCTTTACGACTCACGGGAGTTCTAAGAAAACAGCCTTCCTAGTCACTCCTCGGCTCAGGCCAGAGGCAAGGCCAGATTAAAGCTCTATTTCAAATTCCTGCTCCTTTCTAACATACCTTCTACTCTTTTTCTTTTTTTTTCTTTTGTTCTATTACAGCTGTCCCAATTTCCTCTGTAGTCTCCCCGGCCTGCCCCACCACAGTCGGTCCCCATCCTGCTGTCCACGTCCATAGGCCATTCACACTTGTTCTTTCACTAGACCCTGCCCTTCTTTCCTCCCGTCCCCCCTCCCCCACCTTCCGGTCCCTGTCAATTTGTTCCTTGTTTCCATGCCTCTAGTTCTATTTTGCTCATTTGTTATATTGTTCATTAGGTTCCTGTTACAGGTGAGATCATATGGTATCTGTCTCTCACCACCTGGCTTCTTTCACTTAGCATGATGCTCTCCAGTTCCATCCACGCTGTCGCAAAGGGTAGGAGCTCCTTCTTCCTCTTCTTGAACCAAACTGGGACTCCTCAGCTCTTTCACCATTAGGTTTTTCTTCTCGGGAGGCCCTTTCACTCTCACACGTAAACAGAGCCCTGGAACACTGATGCCTCCAACCGCTCAGTGTGCCTACACCAGCCTCAGTCTACAGTGTGAGACTCACGCTGGTGTATTAACTATACTTCATTACATTTTCTCATTTTCCATATACCTAATGGTCTGGTATCTAGGGCCTCACTGACCAGGAAGTGACTGCCCTTTCAGAATCAGCTAATTCCTAAAAAGAGTAAATGGCATGCCTGGGAGCAAGCCCTTGATATGCAAACCAACCAACACTGAGTCCACACTGCCTCTATCACTGGCTCTGTCACTCCAGGAGGCAATATTTCTCTACCTTAATCACCTCAGAGCCAGGACCAACCAGGGACCACCCCTATAGCCCAGAGTCCACCAGAACTATCCAAACCATCCAGTCCTGAACCTGCTCACTGCTTCCCCTGCCTCGCCCATTGCTTCCTGTACAACGACAGTGAAGGCTTTGCTGATGCTCTCCTCTCACTCCTTTTGACTCTTGAGCAGCCCTGGTGCTTCCCCGCGTGTCCCTGCAGGGTGTGGCATGCCCCTTCCTTTTAGGAAGTGACAAAACATCTTCTCAAGGGCAATCATCTGCTGATTTTTTGCCTCACCATGCCTGACAAAAATCGTAGTCCCAGGTACTGGTTAAAACAATGGGTAACCTACGACGGTGGGAGAGAAAGATGGTGAGCTCGGAGAAGAGGCGCCTGGTTTTAGTCAGTTGTCTTGAAATCCCTAAGGCCTAGCACACCATTTGGAATCACCGTAAGCCTCAGCACTGGGGCAGGATCAATAAGATGGGTCCTAACATACTCTGACTGTTACAACCGTTGAACAAACAAAGTAAACAAAAACATGCTGGATCGATAAATCTAACATGGAAATGAAAACCGCCCCCTTGTCAGGCTCCAGGGATAGGTCTGCAAGATGCATGGTTATCTCTGCAACCATCCACAGGACCAAAAACCACTTACCCCACTGAATAAAAGGAATAACACAGTCTAGAATCCATAGGAAATAAATAACTAGGCTTGGTACATAATTTAATGAATCATGTATCCTATCAAGTTCCATCTTCCTAACAATGTCATCACTGATGGAGTTATAGTGGTTTTAAAATACATCCTCAAATTCTTTGACACTCCTCCCCTCAAGAGCCAGTTCCTTTTTCCTGCTTCTTTGAGTGACTGGTAAACTTCGGTCGGACACCAAACATTATGAATTTATCTCATTGGGTGCTGCATATTTTTGTATTTCTGTAAATATTCTTTGACTTAGTTCTGCAACGGTTGAGTTCTCTGAAAACAGTTCAATCTCTTCAGGTCTTGCTTTGGAGATTTGTTAGGTGGGACCAGGGCAACTTTCATCCTAGAGTTCACTTGCCTCACGACCAAGGCAAGGCTCTTCCCAGGACTCGACCCCAAACCCTGTGATTGATGAAGTTTCCCAGTCCGGCTGGTGGAAACAGGCACTATTCCTGGACCTGTGTCTGAATACTGTTCCTTCCACTCCTTCCAGATAGTACTTTCCCCGCTTTGGGTGGTCTCTTTACAAAGTATACTAATCAATACTGTGCTGTGTCAAAGGGATCCCTCTGCAGATCCCTCTGTATTTGCCTCTCTAAGCAGCTCCTTCCTTTCTAATTCTCTGCCCCATGAACTTGAGTCTCCGCAGACTTTCAACTCTGTCTCCTCAACTCAGCAAGTCTGCTGGACTGCCCCTGGTTTTCCCTCCCTGTGCTATGGCCTGGAGACCATTGCTGGGACCACTGTCGGACTCACCTGGTATGTGTCCCATCTGTCTTTCCTTGTCTGATTTCAGTGTCTTGAAAAACATTATTTCATTTAGCTTATGGTTTTTTTAGGGGGTTCTTATTTTTTAGCAGACAGGTAGTTTAGTGGTGGACTGCATTGCTGCTGGTAAGAGCACTTATAACTGTTTCTTTGAAAATGGCCAGAAGTAGATATTTCAGAAAGTGGTTCTAGCATCTGCACGCTCAACCATGTTGTGCGGGCATTGCTGCTGCTCTACATCCTTACACTCTTGGCGTTTTCAGGCTTTCTAATTGTTTCAATTAAACTAGCGCGCATAAGGGATTTGATGTGGTTTTTCCCCTCACAAAACAATCCAAAAGTTAAAGGAGAGAGGAAATAATTAACCTAAAGGGATAAATCTCTAATCGTGGAATTTCAGGCAAATGGGGGAATATGCCAGCACTGGGGCGGGGGAGGGTAATTCAGTCTGATACTCTACCATTAGAACATTTCCATTTGTTTATTTAAGGAAAGTGAAGCTGTTAACTCAGTAAAGTCAATAGTTCTGTGAAATGGAGGTAACGTTTAATGCCTACTATGAAGCACAGAATCTTACAAGCATTTAATTCCATGAACAGAGAGAACCCTAGAGATTCTTCATAAAAATTTCCTACTTAAAGTCCAGAGGAAGACACAAAGATTAAGCGTGCGTATACACACAGGATACGCCGAGTCAGCGGAGCAGTGTCAGCTGGCCACTCCAGGCACTTTGTGACCCCCTTCTCTCTCTGGGGACTGCATTGCCACTGCTAAAAGCACTTATAGTGGTGTCTTTGAAAATGGCCATATTCTCCGGAGAAGCTCTCAAGGAAGGAATCTAATTATCTTGAAATCATTGAATTATCTAGGTAACTTCTTCTGGGTAGAAAGAGTCTTTATTTCATTTTAAGAACGGTTGTTTGGTATTGCATGTAATAGACTGTTTTGTCCTCCCCCGCCCACCATGGTTTGGAGACAGAAGCAGTGGAATTCATCAATTCCTTCTCTACACCTGGCCCTCATCAAACTTTGCAAACACCAGGCACTGTGTAGAGGCATTTGGTTCAAAAAAAGAAAGAAAGAAATGAAAAAAAAAAAAAAAAAAAAAAAAAAAAAAAAAAAAAAAAAAAAAAAAAAAAAAAAAAAAAAAAAAAAAAAAAGGAAAGAAAGAAAGAAGAGGCAAAGCTTTGGTAGCAAGCATACTCATTAAACTATAAAAATGTCTCTATAATCTTCATTTTATTTAGCTTTTAGTATTTGTACATCCACAGTCCTCATTCTGAAATAACATTTGTTTTGCGGTTGCTGACAGATGTGATAAAACAGTCCAAAATCTGCTTTCCACAGTTCTTTACAACAGACCAAAATAGCACTCTTGTTCACGCTGGGATAGCCCAGCATTGGCGTGCAACCTGGCCAACTAGCCAAGGGTGAGCAGAACGTGTGCAGTTAGTTCCTTAGTGCTAGAATATTCTCTCTGTAGTCACAAAATTGCTTCCTCCAAGGGAAAAAACAAAGCTGTTTTGTGCTACTTTTTAACTTGGTCTAACTCAGAGGGTGCACGTCATCAGAAATAGGAGACCAGGGTAATCACAGCATTTGTTTCTGGAAACAAAATGCTCTTACTTCCTTGTAAATGTGAGTTCCAGGAGTTCACTGATGAAAATTAAGTAAATGTTTTCCATCAAAGAACTTTATTTTGGAGACTTTAAAATTCAAACTGCCAACAAGACTTCCACAAAATAAACCATATTTTGAAGTTTCTCAGATTTATTTTTGAGAACGGTCATCTACATCTCTCATGTACTCTTCAAGTAACATCTTCAGTAGAGAGAGGCCATTCGAATTTGCTGGCACTATTAGAGTTCTGTCTCCCACTTACTTCTGATTAGACAAGGGAAATGGAGACGGTCGGAGGGGGTAATTCCGGGGGTATCCAACCGTTTGGCATCTCTGGGCCACGCTGGAAGAAGAAGAATTGTCTTGGGTCACACCTTAAATACACTACGACATTTAATCACACACACAAAAAAAATCTCATAATGTTTTAAATAAACTTACAATTTTGTGTTGGGCTGCATTCACAGCCATGCTGGGCCCCAGGCAGCCCACAGGCTGCAGGTTGGACACCCCTGCGACCATCATTAGTATCAAACTGGCCTCTGAAAAAAATCTTCTCATATCCCCAAACAGGAAAGACTTTAAAAATGAGTCCTCTGATCATGGCATTTTCTCTCTTTGTGAGAATGTGGCACATTTCAAACTTGACCGCAGGGTCCTCTATTAGGGTGAAACCACTCATTCTAAGATCAAAAAGAAACATTTTTGTCAAATGGATCTGGAAGCTCCAATATTACTGCTTGCCTAGCAGCCAGTGACTAGAAGGAAAATCCAGAGTCACCCTCAATGCACCCTTCCCTTTCTCTTACATTCAACAACCAACAATCCTACTTGAAAAATATCTTTTCCCCATTCCCACCCTGAGCTGCTCTCTTCAAGCCCTACCATCACTCACTCGAACATAGGCCCCAATGAGTCTCCCTGCTTCCCGCCTCTCTGCAGTCCCAACGGCGTTGCCACATCAGCCTGTCCGACATGTGGACAGCACGGGATCACTTCTGTGCACAGGTGTCTCCCCCTTTGTCTTGCAGGTTGGATTTTAGATGGTCTTTTGCGGGGAGCACTAAGAGCTGAACCCACTGAGGCCCAAAGCTCTTTCCCTCCACTTCAAAGGAGCTACTCCTTCTCTATCTCCTGTATTTCAGATCTTGGATGAAAGATTTCATTGAAAAGGAAGCATGTTCCTTAAACAAACAATCAAACCTACTAACCACTGGCCGCAAGATGAAACCTGACTCCCTTATCATGGCACGGAAGGGCCTCTGCGGACAGCCCCATGCTGTCCAGGAGCCTCATCTCCTGCCCTTTCTCCCAGTAACCTCTGCTCCAAGCTTTCATCAAAGGCATGACGTCTGATATGTCAGGGTCCCACACGCTTTGTTGAAAGTACCTGTCTGCACTTACCTCCCTAAAGAACTCCTCCGTAACCTTGAAGACACAGCCCATCTGTTACTTCCTCATTGAACCTTCCTTGACTTTTCCAGTTAATTATTCTCATTTTCATGCTCCCATAGTATTATACACCTTTTATCATTGCAGCCTTCTACACTGCTTTGTCGTTTTGTCTTTCTCGTTGGGACCTACTGTGTCTCACTGATCTTCGAATCACCGGCATTGAGCAAAGCTTTCTTGGCACATAGGAGGCATTCTTCAGTTAATGAATGCTCTCATGTTATATAAAACCAAATCTTTCCCCCACCACTTTTATTAATGTCTGTATATGAGATTTCTTAAACTGAAATTATCACACAAATGAAAAACACTTCTAATATACTAGAAAAAGAACAGGGCCTTTGAAGAAGAGAAAGAATGTGGGGTGACTGAATGAAACTAAGAATCACAACGGATAAACTGAGTCTGGATGACCGGTCCTGGGATTTGCAAAGGTCTGCTGTTGGAGCACATTTGGAAACTCCCAGGAGTTTGTAAGCACCAGAGTGAGCTGGTTTGGGAGGATAAAACTAACATTTTCCCCTTTATATTTTGAGTACAGCTGAAGCTCCCTAATTCAGACTAAAATATGGAACAACTGTTTGCATTAATGAAATTCTGTATTATGGGATGTTTTAAATGTAGTTGCTATTTTAATGCTTAAGACTTGATTTAATAAAAGCATAGGCTCATTCAAAATGTACACATCATGTGCAAATAAAATTGTTGATTGTTTAAGAATAGCCTAGTCTACCATTTGTTTGTATGATTAATTCCATTGCAAACATTATTTTTCAAAGATAGGACACAGGGAATCTTTGATACTTATTCAGACGATTACAATTCTTAACTAGGTTCTTATGAATTAATAACATTTCACCATAATTCCTTTTTTTGCTGCAAATATGCATTAACACATAATATTCTCAGAGGCTGGGATGAACTGGGCTAGGAAGAGGCTACTCCATACTCACTTCATGTTTCCAAATCATTTTCATGGTGAATTTAGCCAGTTTTCCATAACTCATGAAACTCCAAGCTGGCTTGAGTTTCCTGCTTCCTTCTTTGGCAAGACTGCACCAAACCTTTTCAAGAGATGTGTTCTTACTTAGAGGAAAGAAAATATCAGATCCAGGCTGTTTTACATGCACTAGATGCCAAGCACCAAATAAAGCAGCTCAGCTTTTCAAAGATTTGATATTGTAACTGTAGCCACTTGAGCAAAAGCTCCGTCCCTGAAATGGCCAAGATAAATAAGACAGAATTAGGGAGAATTAAATTGATCTCCATGCCTAGTGTTCGCAAATCTGCATGAAGAAGTTCTGAATCAAAGAAAATAAATTAAAAATGTGTAATACTGGTTCATGTCCAATGGGTCTGCATGTTTGGGAGGAGAAACGCATGGCTTAGTGTAACTGTGAGGACTATGTCTTCTCCGTGCAAGTTGAGTTTCGAGCTGATTTACAGGGAGAGCCAAAAAAAAAAAAAAAAAAAAAAAAAAAAATGCTGGACTTTAGAAGACAGTACCTAAGGAGATCACACACTTGGAATCCTTGCCCTATGTGAGAAAGAGGAGGGAACAGGCTCATAGATGTCACGAGAGCCACCGTGACACGGCAGAACAGGGGAGACCTTCCAGAGAGCCACGGGGGAGATCTACTGCCTTCTCTGTCACCAGAGGCTCCTCTCAGGCACAAAGACACAGAACTGTGAAGAATCAGATGTGTCTGCCATAGGCGCGACGGATTGGAGGAATTTCTGGCCCTCGAGTAGAGGAAATTTACAAGGTCAGGTAAGTGAGCGGGAGCTGTGTTGAGAAGGAGGTTGATATCTTAGCGGATGCAGTGAGCAAAGTAAATGCCTTTCAGCTACAGCTAAGGACCCACCCCCCACTGTATAACAACACTGGCCATCTGGCCCATACAATACAATGTGAAGAGTGCCCTCAGAGTTGTGCAATGCAGAGTCCCTGCTCCACAGCCCAGTCTTTTGGGAATTTGGAATTTGGATTGATAAATTTCTGATGAGCCTAGACTGTTTTCATATACAAAGACAAAGTAAACTTTTGTCTTCCGGAACAGGGTGTGTATACATGTTAGGTAGTGATGGGGGAGGGTGAATCTTCTGTGCGAGGCTGCATATTCTGCAGAGGGAAAGCTGTGGGTAATAAGTAGACAGAAGTAGCAGCAAGAGATAAAAAGATGACCCTACTCAGGCTCCTCCCAACTTCTCTGCTCCTGGCTGCAGACGTCCTCTGAGGTCCAGCTGCACTTCTGTTCCTGGGTTTTCTGAGGTATCTCTGTATCCTTAAAACAAGAAAGTTTCAGTAACTCACTTGAGTTGTGGGTGGTTACTAGTAACCAAAGAGTTCTAAGGAAGATACAAAATAAAACATTCACTGATGGTAAAATTGTTTTTTGTTTCTAGAAGAATCTGCCCTCCTTTGTAAGATGCTAGGCTCAGGGAGAAATATATGCAACCAAATCAGTCTTTATATTGTTGATTCATTCTTAAGGACCTAAAAGAGCAGCCATATTAACTGTATAGTGTGGTCTCAAAGTTAATACATCTTTCTATAGCAAAGTTCTTTAAATTCAACCTGTGTAACATTTGCTGCAATTTTAACCTTCTTCTTACTCATTCTCATCTAAGTGGATTTGGAGAATAAATGACAACCAACCAATCTTGGAATAATAACTCTAAGTGCTAGACATAGAAATAGACAGAAATTTTGAGCTAACTTGGTTCAACCTTCTAATTTCCCAAATGAGGAGTCTGAGACCACAGAGGTTTATGTGATTTGCCCAAGGTCACATGTCTAATTGTGGCTGAGTGGGGACTAGAACCCAGATTACAACCTGCCCCAAAGCCAAGTTTTATCCAAGAGAAATGCTGAAGGCAAAGCCAGTCATTTTTCTGGTTGTTAATTTTAACTTCCCAGTTATGTGATCTGGATAGTTTCTAACTCTGGGACACTTTCACAAGTAAAACTCCTTGGCACATGACTGAATGGTTTTGCCATTTAATTACTGACTCAGTAGTATATAGTTAAGTCATTGAGCTTTTAAGATCATCTTGACAATTTTGTACTTGTTAGAATAAAAGGAACCTTCTGAATTTTGAGTTTATAGATCTTATTAAAGGAATATGTGGTCACGATGTTAGTCAAATTTCAGAAAAGTGTATACCACATGAAGTTAAAATTGTTCTAAATCAAAAAAACAAGGAAAAAAGATGGAAAGAGACAAAAAGCATAAATACTTAACTATGTGTTAATGATGTGCTTGTGAGTTATGACCAGTCAATTTTCAGTATGCGTTACAAGTGGAAATAACCCTTATTATTACCATTTTGTATGGTTTTAGATAGAGTATAGAAACACATACGCGAGGTGAACTAATCCTGCTAAGTCCATAATGCTTCTCAAACCTTACATTATTCAGAGAAAGCACCAAACCCTGAGCAAGCAAATGCATTTTCTTTCAAAGAAATAAATTGGGTCATTTGAACACATTTAAAATCCTTTCCCTTTTCAAATCAACATGGATTACAACATTGGCAAATCCTTTTTATCAAATAAAAGAGAAAATCTTTAACAATATTTAGAATCCAGGGTTAGTGTAAAGTAGAGGGAAGAGACAGAGTCACTACTGTATGTGTGTGTTAAACTTGGCTTTTCACACAGGCAGGTGCTTGGGCTGGCTTGATCAGGACTCTGATCAAGTAGGGGGGAAATGGGATTTCTAGCATGAAGAGAAACAAAAAAATATTCCAGAAAATGTTCAGCATGGTGGAAAAGAAAGAGTAACAGAAATTGGTTCAACTCTCTGCTTTTCCCAAAGCACCACTAGCCACAAACATGAGGAGGGGTGTCCCCCAGCCCTGCTCTTGTGGCTCAGGCCAGAGGGACCAGTATGAGGATACCCCAAACCAATGGGCCAGAGTCAGCTGTGGACAGAGGGGTCATGGGAAGGGGAACAGAGCAGTCTAGGGGTGGAGGGAAGAAGGAAGGAAGGAAGGAAGGAAGGAAGGAAGGAAGGAAGGAAGGAAGGAAGGAAGGAAGGAAGGAAAAGGAAGGAGAGAGAAAGAGGGAGGAAAGGGAAAGTGAACAACACACTAAAGTAAAAAACCTTGCCCTTTTGGCCCTGCCAAGAATTTACTGTGTGATCTCTAGCTGTTCACTTCACCTCTCTGGGGCCCTCCTAGAAAGTTGCATTAGAACACTTAAAGTCTCTACTAATTTGATAATTCTATGATTCTGGAGTATATATCCGGCAAATAAAATGGTAGGTCATTAAGAAAAGCCATCTGATAAGCAAAAGGTGTTACCCCAAAATACAATTAGAATACCGCATGTGACACAGAAGAAGTTCATGTACACTGCACACCAGAGCGGCGTGCACTGTGCACACGGGACTGCAGGGTCCAACCAGGCTCCTTATCAGTGTGACCCTTACTTTCCAAATGAGCAATAGGAAATGAATACAGGTCAGAATGGCATGAAGCTTTCTCACGAGGACCTTCTCTCCATAGAAACCTCTTCAGTGACGGGGCAGCAGTCACGGCCCAGGGAGAGAGCCCTCAAGGGGACTGCTCAGCTGGGGCCTTCCCCTCTGTTCAGGATGGCGGCCCTGGGCACGGCAGTTGGTTCTTCCACCCACTCCAGCCATGTCTCACTGCTTGTAGCTCAGCGAGCAAACCTCCATTCCTCCTGTCTGGCCTCCCTTCCACCTCCCACCACCAACCCCACCTCCCATTCACACACACACACCACTTGTTCTTTAGGTCTCAGCTTACTTACTCATCACCACTTCTCAGGAGCCTCAAGCCCGGATCTGGAGCTCCTCATAGACTTGCCGGCGCTAGACCTGGTGCACCAGGCAGCTCCTGCTCTGTGTTTGAACAGCCACAGGATCTCAATGGGACACAGCAGTGAGCATTTGTTTCTCACTCATCCATCTGCAGGTGGGCTGGAACAGCCCCTGCTCCCTGTCTCGTGCCGAGGAGTAGGGGTTCACCAAGGCACATTTTTCTCATAGTGATGAATAAACTCAAGACCTCAAGCCCAACTTCAATTTTCTTCCTGTGCCCCATTGACCAAATCAAGGCACATGGCTGAAACCCAGGACCAAGGCCAGGGAAGTATATGCTACCCATAAGAAACCATGGAAAGTGTGGATATATAACAGTAATGCTATGGAGAAGTGAGACATGGGAACCAATAGTTCAGTCTGCCCCACCTATATTAACAGCCCCATTCCTAGTCCTTTGTCATTATCTGTGTGAGGTCCCAGCGGTGTCCAACCTGCAGCCGTGGGCTGCATGCAGCCCAGGATGACTATGAATGCAGCCCATCACAAAATCGTAAATTTACTTAAAACATAATGAGATTTCTTTGTGATTATGTGTCACAATGTATTTAATGTGTGGCCCAGAGGTGCCAAAAGGTTGGACACTCCTGCTGCAGACCATTACTGTCTTCAAAGCAAGGGCTACGCTTCCCACCTTCGTACTTACAATACAGTATATAGTAGGTACTTGAAAACATTTGAATTAATGGATAAATGGATGAATTGAGACAGGCAGTACTATATGGGGCTCCATCCCTGCTCCTTCATAATGCCCCTTCTATGGGCCTACTGAATGTTCATACTATAGTCACTAAAATACAGGGAGAAAATCAGTATGGATGAGATCTGGGTCCTGTTGGAGTGAAGAGTGAAGGAAAAGGGCCTCACCTCTGAGGTCACGTGACCTACTTTGGCCCATGTCCTTGACTGCCATGGGCAGCCTTCCCAAAGAGAGTTCTCATTATGTCCAACCTAGTTGGTCATGAGGTCTGACAGGGTCCCAGGCTAAAGTGGTGGGGCAGTAGAACACACTGTTTATAAGTATTTCAGAAACTGATCTGCTACTCAGTGATTTGATTTAGAGCAAACAGAGGAAATGGAACACATTTCTAAGCAAATATTTCACTGATTACTTACACATGCAAATTCATAGACTAAGTTTAGATGTGTAATTAAGCATCTAGTGATTTTTGAGTCCACACTCACAGACCAGATCAGATGCCCAAAGGAGGCACGTGGTTGGTTTATTTCTGTGTTTTTGCTTGCCTTCTCAACTCTGGGCTTTCACCTGAAAAATGCACAGGCTCAGGGTCTCAGTGACCCAGTTGTGGGGCTAAAGGACAAGAGAGTTCAAAGGCATGCCAAGTTTTCTGATTTTAAAAGATACATCTGATCAGAACAATGCTTCTCTGGGCAGAGAAATGGGTGGCGATGACTTCCTCTTAGAGAGTGGAAATCAGGGCAAGATCGTCACCCTCCTCAGCACAGCCCTCACTCCTGCAGCAAAGAGTCAGTGGTCAGCTGGCCAAGCCAATATTGTCTCCCATGTTGCAGTCAGTTTTCTATATGCTGTCACGATCCATATGAAAATGTTAATGCCATGCAAGGATGTGCCAAATGATGTGCTCCGATGCCAGTGTTACACATGCAAAACAGATGAGTGGTTTGGAAAATATGGATTCATTGTTTCTTTGCAAGCAAATGGCACCACCGCCTCACCCCCTGATCACAGTGGCCAATAGTTCACTTTTTTCTGCCTTTCCTAAAAGCTTCGCTTGCTTAAGAGTTTCTTCACAGAGCATCCACTTTACAATTGCATTACAAGCAAGGACTGTGACTTGCCAGTGATGGCTATATACATTCCCCTCTGTGGGCATTGACAACCTGCTTTGCCTTGACTTCCTACACCAGCATTATAGAGAAAAGACCTCCTTGGATGGACACACAAGAGGATGCCCTGTGTGGTCTGCCCTGTTTTTAATTCTCTATGCTACCTCTCCCACTGTCTCCCTCCTGTAAGCCTCCCATGGAAAATAACTCTATAGCTGTGGCAGACCCTTCTGCGTGGCGTGGGCCCAGCTCCCACTCGGAGATGCACAGGACCCACACCCATAGATAGGTTCTCTCATGGGTAGTCAGATTTGCAATATACCTAAGCTGTTTTGAAGTTTGCTCTTTGCTAAAAACTCCCTCACCCTGCAAATGCTTACTGTAACTTCCTAAAATCCATGCAGAGCCTTGCAGGGACCAGTGTAACCGGCTCAACCACTTTTGCCTATTCGTTTGCTAATATCCTTCTTCTGTGATGTAATGAGGGGCATTGGCTCCTTCGTTGTAACCTGGGGATAGTGAAGGAGAACCATCTTGGAATGTGAGGAGATATAGAATAAAGGCCTGTCATGGCGGAGGCCGCGGCTTTTGCTCCTCTTAGGAGAAAAGCCATGCTGTCATCCTTATTCCTCCACCAGACTCAGTAGTCTGTGTGTGTTTTAATTCATCCATAATGATGCGGACACTGCTGCCCGGTGTCCGCATCATATAGCCTGTTCTCTGCTAACTAGGAAAGTGGTCCTCTCTTTTTAAGAGCCCGTGATATATGTATGGGTAATTTTTTAAATACCATTCAGTGAGAATGTACTACCTGCCAGGTACTATGTTTACAACCATTAATATATTTGGTCCTCAGAAATAGTTCTAACAACTCTATAAGCTGGACGTTATTATCTCTGTTTCATAGATGAGGGGAAGCAACCCTTCCAAATCTCAAATGGAGGAGGTGGGGTTTAAGCCCAAGCCTGTCTGATGCAAATCCCTGACTCTTCACCAGTTGCTATGAGCCCCCTCCCTCTACCCCCGTAGATAACTAGAGAAGCCTTGAAAAGCCCCAGTCCAGTTTTGAATCAAAATAATACTTATGAATAATGCTTTCCTAATGAGACATTGGATTTATTCATTGTGAAACATCATTATATCTGAAAAAACAGTACACTCAATTTGGCGGGCAATTTCTGGATGTCTACTTTTCCCTGAATATCCAAAACTATGACTGCAGACCATGTCTTGCTTCTTTGTTCCCCACAAGGTAAAATCGGTGTGACTGTGTTGAAATCTTTTGTTCTGTTATCCACTTTATTTTAACAGGCGGAGGAGGCAAATAATGAGAGCCTCAGATTGTGATCCACACATAGCACCGTGTGTACAGCTCAAACACATCGGAAGGTGTGTTAAGCCTTTGGAGAGTTTCTCCTAGTGCCTTGAGAACGACACAAACAGAAAAACCTGGAATCCATGGCCTTTCAAAACACAGCCGTGTATCAGACGAGAATTCTCTGTGCTTGGTGGGTAGTTAATATCTCTTCGGGTCCACGAGGGCCCCGTTGTCTAACACAAGGATTCGTTAGGATTCCCAGGAGATGAAACAGTGACTAGGAGAGGCTGGCCGTGTCCCACTGGTGTACCAGAAGGATTCACCGAGAAAGGGTTGGTGGAGACTGCTCATCCCAAAGCCCCCAGAGTCACCGGGAGCCTACCTGTGTATTCTGGGTCCTATGTCTGTCAGGTCGAGAACACATGTTAAGTCCACCACACTGGCAAAAAAAGAGATGACAGGTGGAGAGTCGGGAGCTAATTCCCAACCGGAATGAAAAAGAAGTGCTTGTGGCTAAAGGAAGCATCCTGAAGGCTTGGCAAGGATCCCCTTGCTCCCTTTTATCAGAGATTTGTTTTCCTTTTGTCTCCTAAATTTGGGAGCTGGAAACAGGCCTGGGTGTGTGACTGTTCTTAAAACTCCTGGGAACAGCTCTAACTGCAAACACCTTTTGCAATTCCCACCTTAACAACTTCCCCCTCCCCTTGCTGAAGAGAAGTGAGGGTCTTAAACACTTCTTGGGTGAGTAGTTGCCATCTCCAACAAGCGCAAAGGCCGTGACTCTCCTGCAGAAAGGTGCGAGCAGCATAAACATGGTACATGATGCTCTGCAGGTGAAGATAATGGAAAGATTCAATTAATTGGTGGAACAGACTATAGGCCGGGTTGGTCATTACACTACTGCAGGGGTTTAAAGTGTATTTTCTTTTGTCCTTATTACTTCAAACTTACCTTTTAAACACAAGTACTCTGTGCTTCAAATTTTATTTAGAAGTGTTCGGAATCTGATGGGTAAATGAAGTTAGCTAGAGACGCTCCACACCAGTGAAATTGGGTGATGCCTCTGCTGCCACCGCTTGGACCTAAAATACACAACACCAGCACTTCTTGGTCTCTTGCTTCTTTCCCCTTGTGCGTCCATAAAAACTGTTCACCCTGGAACGCCCTCTCATCAACAACACGTCCATCGCTGCTAAAAGGGCCTGCTTGCGCCTGCCTTCTCCCCGGCACTCCCTGGCATTCTGGCTGGCGCCAGGGTGCCACTGCTGAACGTATCCCCAGAGTCAGAGAGAGGACTCGCATGACTGCAGTCACACCATTTCTTTGTCATGTGCCGTTCTTACTAACTGCTGACGTTGTCAGGAATACACATAAAAGGAAGGGCATTGGGGGAAATGCCTTCTGCGCAATGTTATCTCTCGTTGATTTTCATTCTGAAAACTAAAATCCTGCACATCCTTCAAGGCCCAGTTTAAAATGCCACTTCATCATGAAGCCCTCACCAGGGTTAAAGTCAGAAGGCACCCTCCATCCCCGAGCTTCCCCAGGCTATTGAGGGCATCTCGGCCACAGCGCTCCTCACGCTGGGTCTGACCTTTTAGTTCTTGAATGACAAATCTGTCTCCGAACTGTAAACTTCTGGTTGGCGATACGTCCTGTTAAACTCTGAGTGGGAACTGAGCATCCAAAGTGACACCTTGCATGTAATAGGTTTTCAAGAAATGTTTACTGAGATGGCTGACTCTTAGAAATTTTTTTTTAAATATCATTTTCCAAAGATGTTAAGATACAATTTCAGTGGTTCTGAAAATTTTGTCATGCATCAGAATCCATTGGAGGGCTGTTAAACCTAGATGGTGTAGGTCCCACTCCCAGAAGTCTGGGGTAATGCTGAATAATTTGCATTCCTAACAAGAGTTCAGGTGATGCTGGTGACCCTGGTCCAGAGACCGACCACTCCTGGGGAGCACTGACTATCTTGGTCACATTTCCATCTCTCTGACATCAGACTCTGTCTAAAACTTGTTGACATGTCAGTTTAGTCGACAAACTTTTGCTTTCATAGTAGTACATAAAATAATGGTTTTTAAATCGACAGTATCTTAGACTAAATGAAATATGGTCATTTCCCCATTACAGATTTGAATCTATATTATAAAGCATAATAATGAAATGTTTAAAAATTTAACCCAATGCTAGTTTTAGAGAACACCATGTATGGTCTTTAGGGCCTCCTATGAGGTCCATAGAATAAAATCAGTGCAGTCTGGCTAGGGGCATCAAGAAATGAGACAGGCACCTTCACATTTATTTTTGGTGACTGCTAAACCCAGTCTCTTCTAAAGTTCTGTGAGGTTAGAGTTTAAATCTGGTTTTGCTCATCATTGTGGCCCTAGCTACAGAAAAATTCTAACACAGCACTCAATAAACATTTGTTGAATAAAAATTTTTGTTTAAAAAGCCAGTTTCAGAATTTCTTACCTTCTGTAAGTGAGATGAATTATGAGACATACGATGATTTCCTACAAACTGCTCACCAACCAAGGCCAGCACTTCTCTTTCCTCCTGTGCTAACACCAACGCAACACCAACAAAGCAAAGCAAAAGCAGTAATGACCGAGGGACCCACTGAGTTGAAAATATTTCAGTTAAGCAAGTACTGCAAGGTCATGGAGCCAAATAGGTTGTCCCAGGTGCCCTCCTGGCAGAAACGCTATTTGCTGGGAAGTGGTGGAAACAGTGGGTAAGAACTTTTCCCCGGAAGGTTTTGTTAAGAAGACTCAGTTGAGAAGTAGATACAGGAGTCAGACAGGAAATATCAAAACACCTGCAAATGGGAGGAGTGTCCTTATTATTTTTTTTTAACTGAGCCTCCCCAACATCAGAACACAAGGTGTGGGCGCTAGTGTTCTTTCCTAAGGGGAACCGTACCGCAGGTACCTTAGAATTATAGAATTGGCTCAGAGTGCCCAAATAATATTACCTTATGTCTGCAAAGCAGTTTAAAATCTGTTTAATTATTCCAATGACTATTCCTTGAATGTCTACAATAATTACAAGGCACAGTAGTCTTTCCTAGGATAGCCTATAATTTTACACCAAGCAGATGGGCCTCTAGTCAAACTTGGGTGAAAAGTATCATCAAGGACCACGTTCTTCAACAATCCCAAGGGGCTGCTGCAGTGGTGGACAGTATTCTAGGAGAGACCTCATGCCTTTCTGGGCTGGTGTCACTGTCAAGGGTGAGATACGGATGGGCTAGCAACAGGAAATAAAGAAAGCAGAAGGAATAACAGATGGTTCGTACACTTTACTCTCTTTCCAGATTAACCATCATGCAAGGACAAAGAGAACAGGGTGAAAAAGGACAGAGAAAAGATGGAGAGAAAAAGGGAAAACCAAATAGACCAGAAAAGAAAATAGCAATTCCCAGGGGAGATGCAGTTCTTTCTCAGTGACGGGACGCTGCACGGGACGCTGAGGTCAGCCTTCTTACTCAGGTGACTGTTATTTGCCCCTTTTACAATGACCCTGTTATAAGAGATCACCAGTCCAGAGGAAGATTGGCTTTTCCAGGCTTTAGAACTTGTCACTGTGGGCAGACTTGGGTTCTGGTTTAAAGGACATGATCAAAGGCAAGATATGCCACCCCTCTGGGCTCTGCCCGCCCCCGCAGCTGGGTGGCTGGCTGTAGTCTGTGAGCTCTTCTTGCTCAGCAAGGGGTTCTCAAGGTTTGGGAGGCTCTGCCCACAGCTTCAAAGTATCACATGCGTCCATGGCAACTGTGGCTCTGCAGCATGCAGTCACTGTCTCTGTTGGAGGCAACTCTATCACTGTTTGCTGCAGGGCATGGTACACTGCTTTGTAACAGGAAATGAGGGAACGTTTGGGCAAGAGGGGTGTAAAAGTCTAATTAGCACCACACCCTGCCAGAGAAAAGCCTTGATAAAGCAACTTCTTGTGCGTACGGCCTTGATTGTCCACATGGGTTTCCACCTCTGGGCAAAGCAGTGTTGCCTGCAAGGGTCATGCCAGGCACCCTAAGCCCAACTGACATGAAAGATCTGTAAGCTGGAAATCTTACAATCTGTTGCTTTATGAAAGCAATACATAGCATAGTAAAAATGCCTCAGCCTCCACTGTAGGATGAGAACTGTGTTATTTCGTTCAAGTGAGGCATGATTTTTTAAAGCAAACTCTAAATCATTAATGGCTTCCTGGTATATATTCCAATGTCCCATCACTAAGAATGGGTGAGATATAAACAACTGTCTCCATTTTGGCATCTTCCTGGGATGTTTCAAGTCCCACTGTTGCTTGTCAGAATCCTCCACAAATTTCTTTTCTCTCACTGCTTTTTTAAAGATTTCATTTATTTATTTTTAGAGGGGGGAAGGGAGGGAGAAAAAGGGGGAGAGAAACATCAATGTGTGGTTGCCTCTTGTGCAACCCCAGCCCAGGACCTGGCCTGCAACCCAGGCATGTGCCCTGACTGGGAATTGAGCCAGCAACCCTTTGGTTCACAGGCCGGCACTCAACCCACTGAGCCACACCAGCCAGGGCATCCAGTCTTACTCTACCTTTGCATCAGGGTTTTTATCAATATTTGTAAAACATCCAAATCTCAGCTTTTGAGCTCAGATTTGAACTTTGCTCACATTTCAGAGTATTTATTGTTGGTGAGTCACATTGGTGAGGAATTTTGCTCCCCTCCTATGTGCCTGCAAAATGCTTCTCCAAGTTAGGGGGCACCGTGGGCTAGCGTCCCTGTTAAGGTGTGTGGTCTGTCCTATAGCTTTCTCTCTTGCTCTGAGTAGGCCCCATACAGCCTGCTGCTCCGGGCCCTGCTCGATTTGATGGGAAGGATGTCTTCTAAATGCTACCAGCACTGAGCAAGGCTCCTCCACAGTGCAGAAACAAGAACAATCATATTCTGCTTGGGTGACATAAGGAGACATTTTTCTCAGTCACAGATGCTCAGAGCATTGCTGGGAACTATTTTCTGTCCTCTGACATATGGACTATAACTTCAGAGAAAATGTGAAGGAAACACAGAACTAACGCGTGTGGATAGACTGAGACAGAACAGCTCCATGTAGGGACTGAACATGGAAGTGGGGCATTAGGAAATTTAGAGAAGCCATCCAAGATGACGTCTACTGATTATAAAGTAGCATCTTATTAAAGATAGATTATCATAATTTAAAGGCATACATTGTAATATCTAAAACAACTCCCCCAAATCACGTAGTAGTATTACAAAAGGTAGAGCTTAAAAGTCAATATAAGAGATTAAATTTTTTTTTAAACTAATTCACCTAAAAGATGGTAAAATAAAAGATGGAAACAGTTGGAAGAAAGGGAAAAAAGCTTCAAAATATATGATGCAAACTCGCATAGAAAAGGGAGAAATGAGAGAAAAAGACAAATTTCTAATCCTAATTAAATATTTTGACATCATTTTCTCAGTAACTGATAGAAAAAGCAGAAGAAAAGACAGTAAAATGTAAAAGGTTGGAACACACTATCAATCAATTTAACCTAATTAACATTTTAGGAAAGTACTCCCAAGAACAGCAGAATACACAGTCTTCTTAGTTGCACATGGACCATTAATCAAGATAGATAAAGCATGCTGAGCTATAAAACAAGACTCATTGAAATTAAAAAAATTACAATCACAGAGTACATTTTATGACCATGATGGTACTAAATAGAAATCAATAAGTATCTGGAAAAAAAAAACAAGTATTTGAAAGTTACACAATATGTGACTAAATTTTCAACATCGTGAGTTATCAGAGATCTGTAAATTAAAACCACAATGAAATATCATTTTATGCACAATAAAATGGGTATAATATAAAGTACGATAACACCAGAAGTTGATGAAGATATGGAGAAGCTGTAACTCTCAAATATTGCTAGTAAGAATGGAGAATGGCACAAAAACACAAGAAACAGTTTTCCAGTTTCTTACAAAATTAACTTCTACAACTATTCAGTGATACAGGAATTCCATGCTCAGTATTTCCCAGAAGAAATGGAAACATGACCACAGAGACTTAATACAAGAATATTTAGAGGAGCTTTATTCGAAATAGCCCCAAACTAGACCCAGTCCCAATGTTCATCAACAGGAAAGTGGATAAACACATTGCGGCATATTCATAAACTGGAACACTAGTCATAAATAAAAAGAAAACAATACAGATGATGCAACAATATGGTTGACTCTTAAGACTTCTGTTTAGGCTAAGTAAAAGTAGCTAGACAAAAAAGTATATACTGTGTTATTCCATTTGTATGACATCCAAAAATAGGTAAAATTAATTCAGTGTAAAAAAAAAAACCCACATGAATAGCAATTGTCTCTTGCTTGGAGTCATGTTTTGATTGTCAAAATTGTTGAATACTGAATTTTTTTGATGCATTACATGTAAATTATACTTCAGTATTTAAAAAGCAACCACTTCTGGAGGGTACCAATGTAAGGCAAAGTTTAGTCATCAAAAAAATCATTAATAAATTATCATGTGCCAAGCACCATGCTAATCTCTGTTAGACATGATATCAGCACTGAAGAATGAATGGATTTGGGGAAGGGAGAGGCAAGTGATTCCAAAATATTGGCACAAGGGCTTTCATACAGCTATTGACTAGGGCTGCATATGGGAGCAGAGAGGAGCAAGCGAGATGTTACAGAATAGGACAATGGCCTCTTGTCTGACCATGGTGGCCGAATCATTGCTTGAGAAGAGAGTGAGAGGTTGCCTCTTACTTTTGGCTTTTGGGACTTGGGGTAATATTTTAACAGGTGTAAGAACTTTAAACAACATTTTGCCAAAACTTAAGATGATGTGCTTTTCACAGTGAGAGATTGGAGAGGCTTTTCATCTCAAGGACAAACAGAAAAGGGCCAAAGATTTCCTGAGTATTAGGTTGAGAAGGAAGCAGGTCTCTCAAGCCAGGGTCCCTGTGCCACGCTGCAGAGAAGCCCACAAAACACCCCAGAGGATGTGGGTTGCTGGCCACGCCCCTTGGGTCACGACAGCCCTGCCAAAGAATGTAAGGCCCCAACAAAGAATGTTCTGAAAGCCATTTAAGAGCCTTTCAGGAAAACCACAGCCAGCAATCCACCACTTGCCATGTGTGTGGGTGGGCTCCCGATTCTCTCGCTCTTCCTTAACTCCTCTGAGCTCCCACTAAATCCCAGCTCTGCTCAAAAGGAGGTGCAAGGCCAGATACAATGTGCTTGGTGGCGATGTCAAAGACAAGGCACGTGCCTGCAGATCTCCAAAGTCAGCATTGGGGAGCCTTCCTCGGAGCGCCTTCAGGCTTTCCCTTCAAAGCCCCAGCTCCTGTGGGCTTGGGGCCATGAGTCTTCACAGACAGACCACCCAGAGAGAAGGGGTTGTGGGGGAAACGCCAACCTATCTTTTTCAACCACAACTGTATTAGCTTCCTATTGCTGCTACAACAGATTACCACAAACTTAGAGGCTTAAAACAACACAAATTTATTATCTTACAATTCTGAAGTTCACAGGTTAAAATGAGCCGACAGGGCTGCAGCACTCTGGAAGCTCTGGGAGAGAATCTGTTGCCTTGCCCTTTGCAGCGTTCAAAGGCAGCCTACATCTTTTGGCTCAAGGCCCCCTCCTCTACCTCCAAAGCTAGCACCTTCCACTCTTTCCTCTCTCACCCTCTGCTCTGTTGTCACACAGTTTGCTCTGATTAAAGACCCTCATGTTTTCATAGAGCCCACCTGGTCATCCAGAATAATCTCCCCATTTCGAAAGCTTTAACTTGATCGCATCTGCAAAGCCCCTTTTGTCATATAAGGTGACATCCACAGGTTCCAAAGATTAGTATGTAGACATCTTTGGAGATTGTTAGTCAGCCTGTGGCAACAACTCTAAGCCAATCTTTCCTAGAGAACCATAGAAATAACAAAAGGCATCTAGACATTGAGAGTTTACTATGTCATATAAATGTAGACATGGAGATAAATGGAGATAATAGATCTGTATTTATTCATTAAGTTAATAGATAATTTTATATATTTAAACATTATGTACATATTCATCCAAAGCCAGTGCTCTTTTCCCCACCGTCTCCCATTCCTTTTCCATGTTTCAACAAAAAACCCAGACTATGACTTTTTGTGTGTCATAACTTCAAGCTTTTTTTCTCCAGTTAGGATTAGTCAACACGCGTGACTGGGAAGACTAGGAATGGGTTAATTCCCACCCAGCTGGCCACATTATAGAATGCACACAAAATTATCTATGTCTTTCTCTCTTGTAAATGAGATGGGTGCTCATCCATAGTGTATTGTTTTCAGTTCTTGCTTTAACTTCCTCGTGCTTTTACTTTTTCTTATCATCCTCCTGCCTCAACAGAGGATGTGTTTCCAAACAGAACCATTCACCGACCTCAAATCTTTTTTATCATTTTTGAAATTTGCTACTGTGAAAAAAAAATCACAAACTATTCGAGCATCCTGGAAGGTGATGTTCAGAAATACAACAGCAAAAGACAAAAGTGGGAGCTGAAAAATAAATACATCAAACCATTGTTTAAAAATACAATAAAATAGGAATCAGTATCCCATGAACCAAAATTAATGGTGTATTTAACACTGTCACCTGGGCAGCACTCATTCTCAGAGTTCTTCCTTAGAGTTTATTTCTAAGTATTTTAAAGTGTGGATTAAATCAGAATCAGTACATTTTTAGGAGACAGAATTCTCTTCTCAGAGACAGTCCTTAAATGGCAACAGCTAGTCTGCGTCTGTGCGAGAGTCTGTTCATCTCCATGATAGTTAACATCGCTCTGTTGAGCCTTTTGCTGGAGACCAGGATGAACATGCTCCTGACTTTTATTTGCCTCTGACAACATCGAGTCATATGTCTTGGGGATTCTGGCTCACGTTGCACAGATATTTTGTTTTATTGCTCCCTGCCCAACAAATGATTCCTGAGTATTTATTGATAAGTATGACCGTATTAAAAATGTAGGTCATGAATAAATAATTTTGAATGAAATTGGGAAAAACTAGGGCAGTAGGGGCAGGAGGGCAATGAATCAAGTGTTGGGACTTACAGAGCGAGACTGTACCCTGGCCTCCCGCTTTGGCTCGTTCGGCCCTTCTTCCCCGCCCCCTCCCACAGCAGACACCGCAGCGGGCCCATCACAGGTTTGTACCAAAAATAGTAGAAAGGTTCCAGTTGTAATATGAATTATCACAATTGAGCAATAGGTTCTTCACATTTTTATCTCAAATAATACTTAATGCTTGCAATGGATTTAATTGTCAGAGGATTAGGTGATAAATGAACATTTAAGAATTTAAAGAGAATGTGTCATTTCAAGATTATCAGAGGCTATTCATCCTCATAAATCACTATCTATTTTTACTTGAATCCTTTGGAACGGGTCCCCCTGGAACATGTTTGCACCCTTCAACTTGTTTGTTGTTTTAATCCTGAGGTCAGAATTACTGTATCAAAATGCAGATCTCATCAGATCACCCCTCCCACCCCATCACAGGTGCACATGGACCACCGGGTTGCCTCTCCCTCCTCCTCTCTCAGACCTCAGGTCAACACTTCCTCAGAGAAGCCTTCCAGGATCCCTAAAGCAGGCTGGGCCCCTGACATGTGCTCCCATCGCCGGGTGGTCCGTGGTGTCTGGCACAGAGTAGGCATGTGAGAAACATTTTAGCACGGGTCAATTAGCAGATGGACTTTTTTATTGGTACAGATTTATCACTAGCAAGTCAGACATGGGGCCATATTTTTTAGCCGAGTGAATTCGGCAGGAGCCAGAGTGAAGATTTCCCTGTGGTAATTATGAAAGAATGTTAGAGGAATTCAAAGGTAGATTTAGATTTGTGTATGAGAAAGGCATTATCTGAGGTAAGAGTCACTCTCTGAACTTGGAATGACCCAGAAAAATACTGAAGGCGAAGGGAGGGGCTAGGCACTTGCTGCTATCAGCTTGATAGCTTGTTTAGAAAAAGCAAAGCAATCAAGGGAAGGAAAGGGGAAGCAGAAGTAACCAACATTTGATAAGTTTTTTTATGCATCTCAAATCTTGTTTTCAAAGTTTTTAAAGAACTCTGACAAAGACACATACAATACAGTAAAATAAAATATATTCTTACCGAAGCTCTAATTGGCTTGATTAAATGACTTGTGAGCCAGGCGGCACCCCATCGAGCAATTGAGCAGGGTCTCTGAGGGTTTGCACAAAACGCAAGGTTTTTATAGGAAGAAGGGTAGGGCAAGGAAGCTATTGTCAAAAAGAAAGGATTATTTGGGGGACTAGAGATCTTCCTTTCGGAGGGTAGGGCAGAGAAGAGGGAAGGGTTCTTATCTTCTTTCTACAGGGTGGCCTCACAGGACAGATCACCTCACCAAGCTGGTTGATTATGTTTGTAGAAGAAGTTGAAATCACAGTTAGATCACATATTGCATCTAGGTTTTGTACCAAGGGCTTTTAGCATGAGTGATGCCATTTTGGGCCTCTGTTTTTCTCTTTAACGATTCAAAAAAGTAATTAAAGTGAGAAAAACAGTTTATATGCATGAGATTTGCAAAAAAAGTGTCTCAGTAAAGTCCTAAAGCCTTTAGCCAATACTTTAATTTGGAAACATGACAAATGTGTCATTGATTTCTGAAGAAGCTTCCTACAAAGTGTAAGGAAAATCCACATTAATAGATACCATTTTGGTAAATTCTGTAGGTATCTATGATTGTATGTATTTTAAAAATATGGGAATGATCTGAAAGGAAATACTCCAAACATAAATATGGTTACCTCTAAAAAGAGAGAGAGAGAGAGAGATGGGATAAAAATTGAAATGTAAAAAAAGGTTTCTTTTTTTTTTTTTACCTTATACGAGTTCTGTCCAGAAAAAGTCCAGCTATCCAGCCATTGTTAATACAATGAGAAAAATTTGTGCAACATTGATGTAACCTGGCAGCTAAGGAGAATGGGCTGGAATGTGCATGCATGAACAATGATGACTTCACTGTACTAGTCAGTGGGGGCAGTAGATGCCATTGGGTGAGCATGTGTACTGTGTGGCCATTGCATTCAAGACGACTGAGCATGTAGAGCAACGATTCTGCATCAAATTTTGTGTTAAACTTGAACATTCCTCTGTGGAAACTATTTGGGTGATTCAGAAGGCTTTTAGTGACTATGCAATGAGTGCAATACAAATATGTGTGGCACAAATGCTTCAAAGACGGTCGAGAATCTGTTGAAAGTGATCCACATTCTGGAAGGCCTGCAACAAGCAGAACACCTGAGAACAATGAACATGTACAGGCTGCAGTCAGCAAAGATCGGCGACTGACAGTGCGAAAACTAGAAGCTGATCTGGGGATTCCAAAAACTACTCTGTCTGAGATTTGGACGCAGGATCTTGGCATGAAATGTGTCATGGCAAAATTCATTCTGGTGCTTCTGCTACCAATGCAGAAGGAACATCGTGCTATAGTTGGGAAAACTGTGTGAGGTCCCAAGGTGCCTACTTTGAAGGGGACTGAGGCATCATTGTCCTCTGTACAATGTTTCTTGTATCTTGTATCTTCTTCAATAAATGTTCAATTAATGTCTCTATTTTTTATACTACATGACTGGATGCTTTCTGGACAGACATGGTATATGTCTGAATTTTTTATAATTAGCTTATATTCCTGTATGACTTTTAGAATTGATAATAATAATAATAATACCTCTACAAAGAAAGTGATAATATTCAACATGGACATTTATATATATTTGCACCTACTTATTCTCCTACTGATATCAAATAACATTTAGAGCACTTCTCAGTGTTCAGATGGACCAAGCAAGGCAGACCCCATTATATTTCCACACTTGAAAAATGAAGAAGCAGAGGCAGGGAGCAGCTGCGTGACCAGCCCTGGCCGTGAGCTAGCGAATCACAGAGTTTGCAAAGGCGCTTAGACTTTCCCTTTCTTTCCCTGTGTGATCTACTTCTTTTTGTCCTTGGTTCATGGTATGGCTGGAAGTCTTAGCATTTTAAAGCCAGAAAAGGAAAAATCTTTTGACTGTTGCATCTGATTGCTCATAAAAATGCTTCATTGTAAACTGTCCTATAACTTCTGAATTATGCTACATAAATGGTTTGAGGGTTTTTCATGATTGCAGAAGAGGAAAATTTACTACTTTCACTTAAAACCCCAGTACTCTCTAAAGAAAAGTTGCAGTAGTTGAATATATTATACTCTTGCCCTCGGAGCTAATATTTTGAAGAATTCTACTGGATGCAGACAACAGCGTTCAGAATAAGTCAATTCTTGAGTCAGACAGTTAAGGTGATAAAGCAATCTGAGAAAACCATATTTCAGCTCATTTGGCTCCTTAATAATCTTGGACAATAGCATTCACCTTCAAGATAGACATTTGCTTAGGTATCTTCATTGCATGTAGGGGCTGGTACTTAATCAGTCAAAGCACTAACCGTACATAGCCTTTCTTCTTCCCTGCTGTAGTTTGTCTGCAAATATAGCTGCAACAATTCCTCACACTCCTGGAGGCACATGCCACCACCTCCATCAAGAGGTGGAGTCTGTTTTTCCTCCCTTCGAGCTGGGCTGGCCTTGTGACTTGCTTTGATCAATAGAATGTGATGGAAGCAACACTTCGTCCTCTCCAGGCATGGGTCCCAAGAGCGGGCAGTTCAACCTTTAAGCCTCTACTTAAGAAACTCAGACTAAAACATTAGACATGAGGTGCCACCATGAGTCCCTGGAGGATGAAGCCATCTTGGAAGGAGCTCCCCCTTGAGTGCAGGACCACCCAGCTGAGCCCAGTCCCCCACAGGAGCATTAGAAATAATAAATTACTGCTGTTTTAAGCAACTAAGTTTTGGGGTTTTTTGTTACACCACAGTAGAGAATTAAAACATGAAACACCCCCTTTCTTCACTCTCCCGTCTCCCTGCCTTACCAATTCAGTATATCCTGGACCACCTCTTATGCTTGCTTTCTATACTATCGTTTCTGTTTGGGGAAATGGGAACATTCTTTCAACCATTCTTCTGTGTCTAACACACACCTCCCAAGTCTTTAGTCTTGGGCACTGTGTGAGCCTTTGGCAAATGGAGGTGACTAGGACACAGCCCCCACTTTATGTGAACTTTAGATCAGTGATGAGACACATACAAAAAAGTGAAACTTCTCACTCATAACTCCCCCTTTCCAGGCTGTAACTCCACAATTCTACACGACTGACTCTAAAGTTCATTCACAAAGTTTCTGAGACTCACACAGGTAGGCAGTAGAGAGAATAGCCAAATGAGTTATATTTGCTTAAGCTCATTCAAAAAATATTATATTTTACCTCTGTCATAAATGAGGATAAATGAAGGAACAATTATTCAGTTCATAAAACTGGATCTTTCATTTACCAATAAATTCCTTTTAAATTACCTGTTGCCTAGTTAATAAGACACTGGGTTGTATAAAGGGAGTGTTTTGAACTAAAAATCAAGAAACCTGAGCATAAATATTAACTCTGTTCCTAGGGAATTGTCATTTAGGCAAGTCAATTAACTTTTCTGTTTCTTTACTTAAAAATACCTGGAAGTTTACTGAATAATCTCTAAGCTACTTTCTCTTTCTGGGAGTCTATGACTGCACGTGGGTTTAAAGAAATGGGTATAAGAGAGGCAGAAAGTATTACCATAAAGTGTTCAGCTCCATGGCCAAATTGAAGATAAACTGTAATGCAAATCATCCCTGGAATGAAACTGAATTCAGGGGAAAGCAGGACTACATTTCTAAAGCCATTCCCACTGTGATTCACTCTGAGCAAAGGTAGAGACAGAAAATGAGGATTTGAAGAGTGGGCCAAAGATTGAGAGAAGAGTGGCCATGGCTCCAAGGGGCAGAGAACTTGAGAGCAAGCAAAACTAGCTGCCATTAAGCATGTCACCATAATTGATCATTAAAGGAAATGTGACCATTTAATCCCCAAGCTAGTAAGACCTGAACACAATGGTTACACCAGATTAAAGAGTTTGGACTCACTCCACAGATGACAGTCAATGGAGGACTTTTTCCCCTCCCAGTAAGGAAGAGTGGCTGCCCCATCTCTGGCCCTTTGAATGAGGCCAGCTGCATACCCAAAACCATGGAGACTCATAGAAGCAGCTGGTCGACAACACCTGTTGTAGGTGGTGGTCCACTCTCTGTTCTTCATCCTGATCTACCAGGCCTCCCGAATTCAGTCCCCATACTCCAGCTTTCATTATCTGTCTTACCTCTCTTTGTCTTAAGGATTGACCTGGATAGCTTTCTCTGGTTCCTGCTTCTGTCTAGACTTTTACTCTCGCGCAGTTCTAGCCCTCAATATCAGGAAAGGGGAGAGGGCAAAGGGGCTGGAGGTTGAATTAATGGCCAGTGGTCAATGGTTTGATCATTTTGGGCTGGTGAACACATGGAGATTCAGAGAGAGGGGAGTGCCTGAAGAGGACATGGAAGCTCTCAGCCCCTTTCCATATACCTTGCCCTATGCATCTCTTCCACCTGACTCTTCCTGAGTTATATTCTTTTACAATAAACCAGTGACCTAGTAAGTAACGTGTTTCTCTTAGTCCTGTGAGCTGTTCTGGCAAATTAATTGAGCCCAAAAGGGGTTTGTGGGAATCTCTGATTCATAGCCAGTCTGTCAGAAGCACAGGTAACAACTTGGACTTGGAGATTGGCATTCCGAGCTGGAGGGGGTCAGTGGAACCTCCAATCTGTGGCCTATTTGTCAGAAGCATAAGTAACTTGGACTTGCATCTGGCATCTTAAAGGTGGGTGTGTGTGGTCTGGGACAGTCTTGTAGGACTGAACCTTTAACCTATGGGATATGATGCTATCTCTTAGTAGACCATTGGAAAGGGTTGCAGGAATTCAATTTAGTCACCAAACAAAATGTTCACCAATGCTCCCCTGACCCTCCAACACATCATTTCATAGGACTTCAAGCCTCCTGTCTCTGTCTAACCTCTCCTCCCCCTACCTTCCCCACAGCACCAACTGTACCCTCTGGAACTCCACTTCCATCATAACTCAGCCATCCTATGTCTTCAACCTCTTCGAAAATGTTCCCTCCGCTTCCTGATCTTAACTGAAAGTGGGTTCTCCCTTGACGACATGGCTCTCCCAAGCACCCTTCTTTAGTTGAAAGAGTTCCTATATACGCTCAATATTCCAATGGGTCCCTCAAACTCGGCAAGGGCCAAACTGAACCTGTCATTGTTCCTATATCATTCATTTTCTTCCCCCCACCTCCATGACACAATGACACAGAAATTACCCAAACAGCCAAACCAGGAATCTGAGGGCCAACCCACAGTCATTTTTCTCTTTTGTCTTTCATATTCTCTCCTTTACCAAGTCATGCCCCTTTGCCCTGATAAACAGTTCTCTAACTCATTTCTTCTCCTATGTTCCTATTATTAAAGTATAGTTCAAGGCCTTGGTTATCTTCTGCCTGGATGGTCATACTTTTATTCGGCTTTTAATTCGCTGCAGAAATCCACCCTCCACCTGGTTGCCAAAGAGACATCTCTAACACAGAGCTGGTCATGTTATTCCTCTGCCTGGACTGGTTCAGTGACTCTCCCAACCCTGGCTAAACCCTCTTTCCAGGAAAACAGGCCCTCTTTCATCTGTTACTGTCTATCTCTCCATTCTTATCTCCCCCAAACTTCTGCCTCCCACTTTGTGCTTTAAACAACTTGTCTGCACGCTAAAACACTCCTCTGCTTTTCTTCATGTAGCTCCCCTTGCCTGAAATGCCCTTCCTAACTTTACCCCATTCTTTACCTGGTTGTCTCTTACGCATTAAGCTTTGATTGGTTGCTGTCTTATCCAGGAACCATTTCCTAAATGATTATAAGCTTGGTAAGCCTCCCTGTGCTCTCCCCGTATCCTCTGCTTGCTTTGTATTAACTATGTGAGTATGTGTGCACCTTTCCCTGTGTTTCCTACAGGTCAGAGGTTCTGAAGTTTTTCTTTCTTTTTTCTTTTCTTTCTTCTTCTTCTTCTTCTTTTTTTTATTTTTTTTACATTTCCATATGTGGGTCCAGCAAAGTGACAGGAACATACTAGGTGCTAATAAATATTTGATGCACCAGAGTAATTTCCACTGAAAATGGATTTACCAGGTCCTAATGGCCTTACAGCATTTATTTACTCATTCAACAATAGAACTTGTACTAAATATTTATATCTATCTAGCATCCTTAACTTCTCTGCCTTTTAGATATACTGTGACTTCTTTAAGTGCCTCACATTTAGTTTCCTTAGCACTGTCTTCAGAACTACAGAATCTGGCTTGTGCAAAATAGCTGATATAGGTGATCTGGAAAGAGGCAATCCATGTCCCCATGAATTTACAATCTGATCCTGAGATAGGCCAGTAAGCCAAGACAAGTGGAATAGGGAAACTGAGACAGAGAGCGGAACAAAATGGCTAAGCACTTTATAGCCAGATACAGAAGGTCACCTCCCTAGAAATAACATCTAGACCTCAGTTGTATTTCAGCTCCAGGCCCAGAAAAGCAGCAAAACCAGATGCATGACACCAGAACTAGCCACAATGACAAATGACCCCCTGTTCTGTCACTGACCAATTGGTAGAAACCACGACCCTGAAAGAACACACCTGGAAAACTGATGACTATTCTGCTGAAACCATCCCTTAAGACCTCCTCTAAGATTCTTGCTACTAAGGGAGAAATAAAACTCAAGACAAAGGACCCAGCATGTCCACTCTCCCTTTGTCCTCCTCTTCCTCCACAGGCATTCATTTCCTAAACTGTAAGGGTCCCCCCCACCATGAGACTTGCAACCAGGGGAGCAGTGGGCAGTGCAATTCATCCCAGTCTAACCCCCTGAGCCTGTGCCTCAGTCCCCTTTTTCTCGGACTTCCCAGTGAGATAAAGCGGCCCAGCCTGGGCTTTCCTGCTGCTTCTTCCATGCTAAGCCCTTCCTTGTTTCACTGTCCCCAGCTTTAATAAATGTACCCTCATAGTCATCTGGGCTCACGGTGTGAAATACTTCCTACATGAAGTCAAGAACCCACACGCTACTGGCTGGCCCTAGGCAGACTGGCTCAGGGCTAGGTCCCTTGTCCAGTTACAACCTCACTATATACATCTGCAATATTTGGCAGTACAGGGTTTTAAAAAACCTTTCAGCAACTATAAATTAATAAAACACAAACTGAATACCTAAATATCTAGAGAACTCAGAAAGGAAAAAAAGGTCAGAACTGGGTGAATTTAATAAGAACTGGCTACAAAAGTTAAAGTTTGTTTTCAGAGTAGAGACTTGGTGAACATGAATGGCTTAAGAGAAAAAAAAATAGTATTTCTGATTAAAGAAATGACATGAGCAAAAACAAGAAGATAAAAGGTCTACTGAGAAAACAGGAAGCACATTTGCTTGACTAAACTACAAAATTTGAACTAGCATACGAGAACAGGACATTATGTTAAAAGGAATTAGCAAAATTGATAAAGGGTTGAATGCTGGATGTCAAAAAGGCGCTAAATCTTTATTCTGGGAACTAGAAAAAGCCAAGTAGTTCTTGCGGCAGTAATGGGAAAAAAAATTATGAAAGGTATCTGTTAGAAGAGCAGTATATAAGTTTACTTAATAAATTAAATACAACATATAAAGACATTCAAATAACATTGCCCTGCAGACAAATAGAACTGTAGGATTAGAGAGAGGATGTGAGATAAAAGCCACTTAAACAGTGGTGTTAGTGGGTGCTGGAGGCAAGGACAAGCTTCCCAAAGCAATGAATCATCATCCCAGATCTGGGGTCAATGAGACCAGATTAGCACCCTGTCCTCCCCACCTAACAAGAAGAGGAGATTTCGATGGAGCTGAACTCCTGTGCGAAGCTAAAGTACTCCATTTTCAAAGACCAGAGGAATACATGGAGCAAACCCAACAGAAATTTAAATCAACATTTCAAATGGAATAATATTAAGGCCAAATCCCCAGTCTTTCACCTCACCAAGCCTCCTGCCTAATTATATGACATAATTGGAAGCATTGCCAAAACCTTCTAACTTTGCAGTGACAATACTATCTCAGGCTCTGTTCCGTCTTCCCACACCCCAGACCCTTACTTCTTCAGGTATCCCATCTCAAAAATAAATCCTTTGAGACCTCCACAGCTACTGAAATATTCCTCATCTAAGTGTAACACCGACCACAGTAAATCCTTCCAGAAGTTCTCCAGGTAATTAGTTTCATAAAATACTGCTTTTGCTGGGATATTCTGCCAACAGCCCCAACTTGCTTAGTAAGGAAATAAAGAACAGGTGTTTTCCTTGCCAATCCTCTCACTGCAAGATTATTTTAATATAAGTTTAATTAATAGGAAGGAACACACAATAAATAATATTCATAAATGGCAAATGGGAATGGCAATTCCTAGGCCTGCTGAAATTCCACATCTTTACAGATGCAATTTTTTTTTAACTCACCATAGTGACAGATGAGGTAAAAAGATTTCCTGACTTGGCTTCCCCACTGACTTTTCTTAGGGTCCCTCTGATGGATCCCTCCTGGCTTCCACCTCCTCCATTCATCTTCGACCCTTCTAGAATACATGTATAGCATTTCTGAGAAAGCTTCAGCCACATATGTGCTCAACTAGCTAGGATCCTGAGAAATCTGCTTTTCCAACATCTTACTGGAAGGATATATAGAAAATCCTCCATTGTTTGATTGTGTAATCCCAATGCACACTTTCCCCACTGAAGGTCACTCCAATTCTTGCCTGCTCTTCAAGTGGTCCAGCACCATGGCTTACCTCTGCCAGCTCTCCACCTTGTAAAACCAGGAAAGTTGGCATTCATGCTGCCTGTCACTATCAGAACTAATAAGTAGGGACAAGGATTGAATCTGTATGGATACTTTATTCAGATGCCAGTGATGAGGGAAGACAGTGGGTTATGTACCTTAAATACCATCTTAACATCTCATATCAAACTGACCTTTTTATAAGGAGAAGAAAAGGGTAGGTAAGGGGTTTGGGAAAAGGTTAATCAGGTAAAAGTTGCAGTCTTTTCCTAGCATTTTTTTTTTCATCTACTGATTAACAAGTTTTTTTCTGCCTTATGGAGGTTCCCTTCCTGGAACACAGTGACTCAGATATCATCTTGCAGACCCCTGGGGCACAGAAGTTGAATTGCTGTAGACCTCCTGGCATCACATAGGTCCTGCAATCCAGTTCCTGGAATAACAGCTTTCCACATGCATTAATCACTGAAGCCTATCAACTGCAACTAAAGCTAAAATCTTTAACTCCAGCTCCCCCGTCACTGGCTACTCGCTGCCAGTCCTCCGCTTAGATCTCCAGGGCACTGTCCCCTCCCTAGAACTCTGGTGCTGTCACTGTGACTTCAACAGAAGGTAACATTTTCCTCTGCTATCACATCCCCTAAATTCATCCATTCTATCAACAATACAAAGCTGTTTGTTGTATTTCACAAGGGGTTGAAGATAGAGATAATTATAATTTTTAATATTAACAATGACCTTAAACATCACTATTCCCAGGGTCTCTGGAAAAAAATTAAAGAGCAAGTTAAATCAAGAGCAAGTTAAATCTGTCACATAGATCCTGTCATTGGGTAACCAGAAATACAGAACATTCTTCAACCCATTGTGTTGCAAATCTCTACCTTCCTCTAGGAAACTTCATCCTTTCACTTAAGGGGGTTGGTCTTATGCTAATATATAACCCTCTACCTCCAATTAGGGCAATCTATGAAACAGGAAAGCTCACAGCAGTATCTTCCCCCAAAGACTGAAGTTGTTCAATGCGGAACAACACTTTGGACTTCCTTCTAAACAACAGGCACACCCAACCCTCCCAAAACAAACACACTCAAACTCCCTTTTAAAGAAGAGAAACATTTTTCTAAGTGGAACAGTTTAGGGATCTGCAGAGTTTGCCCCAGGTCTCAAAGGAGATAGCAGTGTTACATTATTGACGAAGAGATATCAATCTTCCTTTCCTATTCTTTTATTTCCAGACCTAGCCCAGGTTTTTGCAAACAAACCAACAAAGAAGCCCATTGTGGCATCCTTGAGAATAGCAGTGTCATCAACTTAATTGCTACTGTTTACCTTGCTTTTATCCTGGACCAAATTCTATTCTAGTCAAGATTTCCTCCCATTCTAATGTTGGAAATAAGGCAACAATTTAACAGAGAGGTGCACATTCCACCAAAGCCATTCTCCGCAGAATTGCTTTTCTCCTACTTTACCAGGTATAGCTTCCCCACCAGGCAATTTCCTGTCAGTCTTCAGACTGAACGCCCCTTCTGGGTTGTACCCTGACCCCCATCAGTGAGAGTCTATGGCTGACCTGGCAACCCATTGTTTATACTCAGTTAGGGTTAGGTGACATAAGCTTTATTATATAGCTTTTTCTTTAATACATTTCTCCAAAGCTGAGCTTGCTGTATCCAATGCCATTCAATATTATCTTCTGCCAAAACCATCTTCTGTCACATTATAAATCCTCAACCTTCTAAATCCGCATTCTCTAACTCCCTTTATTAGTTCCCATTTCCTTAACAGATTTTATTTCTCATCCTAGAATAACTCTGAGTTTTTCCAGCCCTTCTGCTCACACCTTTTTGGTGTTGTTCTCTTTCTGGAATTTCTCTTTTCTTGACCTTTTTCTACTCCACATCTGCATTTTTTTAACTTTTTTTTCACCTAACCTCTCTGTAGAATACATTCTTACTTTTCATGTCACAAACCAGCTCTCAGCTCTTAAAGTTTGAGATACGTTTTTAACCATCCTTATGCACTCTATGGAGTCAACAGGAGCAGCGTCACTGCTGTCAGGGGACAATTCTCAGGCTCAAAAATAAACATTACGCCACTGATTAGGGCCTTGATGGTTATGTTGCGATGGCTTAATATATGCATTACAACAGCTGCCTTACGAACTAGAAATATGTACGCCAGCTGCATTATTAAGCAAACAAACTTTGTGGGGTAACCCAAGAATCTAATCACCACTTGTATCATTCTCTGTTTGGGAATATGAGGTCTCCATTCTAAATAACCACAAAAAAGTTTTGAAAAGTAATTGGTTCACACCTGGCATCTGTAGACATTGTCATAATTTCCTACCCACATGCAGGCTGCCCCTGATGCACAACGCAGCAGCTTTTCTGTTTCAAAGACCTAGATAGATGCAGAAGAATCACACTGCTGCAAAATGATGGAAGTGCACTTGCTGATGACAATGACAATAAAAGATTTCTTTCTGTATATTTTCATTTTTTAAATTACATCTAAGTTTCAAAATCTCCCTTACAGTTTTTAGAGTGAATAGCAAGAATTCGGGCAAGGAGCAAACTATTTAGAGAATGGTACCTTGTTTAAGCCTGGTTCTCCTGTGTATTCGACATCTAGTTGACCAAGTCGCTTAAGCTTTCTGGGCCTCAGTTTCCCTAACACTAAAGCAAGAGCAATAACAATGAAGATATTGTCCTTATCAAATGTCATGATTCTATGTGAAGCATGAACAGGGTGGAGCTGCTGAGACAAGTTGGGGTTACAGTGACAACAGAAATTCCAACAAGCAGGTAGGTCACGGTAACCAAGGGAACTAAGTAATGTCCAGACATAAAGCAGGCAAACATCAGGTTAAAAGGGGAAAGTAGCAGGAATGTTCCCAGTCATGGTCAGATCCTGGTGAGAAGAATGGAGTGGGTGGTACCCACCATCCCAGTATTTCATGAGGGTCTTTGCCAAGCCAGATTCCATCCCTTGAGAAGAGAACACAGCATTAAATTATAGAAAGAGAGACCACGTACCTGGAATGGGAATCCAGGGAAGCCCCGGGGGAATGTGGCCAACAATCACGACACTATAGAGTGACTTAACCATGATTCAAGACTAATCAATAAATCCAGCCAAGATGGAGGTGTAGATAGACACACTGTGCCTCTTCGCACAACCAAAAGAAGGACAACAACATTTAAAAACAAAAAAACAAGCAGAACTGACAGAAACTTGAACTGCATGGAAGTCCGACAACCAAGGAGTTAAAGAAGACACATTCATCCAGACCGGTAGGAGGGGTGGAGTCTGGCAGCAGAGCAGAGAGGACTGGGGCAAGGCAGTGGCTGGAGGACCCAGCGAGGTGGCGGATTGTGGACTGGGCGCTCCCATTCACATGCAGATAAACTGGGAGAAACAACTTGGGAATGGACAGACTGCGAGACCCAGGGCCCCAGCGCAGGGAAATAGAGCCTCAAACCACTGAATGAAAACACCTGTGGGGGGGTGGAGGCAGCAGCGAGAGAAACTCCCAGCCTCACAGAAGAGTTCATTGGAGAGACCCACAGGGTCCTAGAATGTACAAAAACCTACCCACACAGGAATCAGCACCAGGGTCCAATTTGGGAAGCGGGGGAAATGACTCAAATCCGGCAGAGAGCGGAGCAAGCACCATTCTTCCCTCTCAGACCCCTGCCCCAAATACAGCATCACAAACCAGCGATGTGGGTTACCCCGCCTGGTTGAACACCTAAGGCTCCGCCCCTCACTCGTATCAGGTGCATCAAGACAAAAAAAAAAAAAAAAAAAAAAAAAAAAAAAAAAAAAAAAAAAAAAAAAAAAAAAAAAAAAAAAAAAAAAAAAAAAAAAAAAAAAAAAAAAAAAAAAAAAAAAAAAAAAAAAAAAGGCCCAAATGAAAGAAGAGATCAAAGCTCCAGAAAAAATACAGCTAAGCCACAAAGCGATAGCCAACCTATCAGATGCATAGTTCAGAACACTGGGAATCAGGATGCTCACAGAATTGGTTGATTTTGGTCACAAATTAGATGAAAAAATGAAGGCTACACTAAGTGAAATAAAGGAAAATATAGGGAACCAATAGTGATGGGAAGGAAACTGGGACTCAAATCAATGGTGTGGACTAGAAGGAAGAAAGAAACATCCAATCAGAAAAGAATGAAGAAACAAGAATTCAAAAAAATGAGGAAAGGCTTAGGAACCTCCAGGACATCTTTTATTATTCGAACATCCAAATTATAGGGGTACCAGAAGTTGAAGAGGAAGAGCAACAAGTGGAAAAGTTATTTGAACAAATAATAAAGGAGAACGTCCCCAATCTGGCAAAGGAAATAGACTTCCAGGAAGTCCAGGAAGCTCAGAGAGTCCCAAAGAAGTTGGACCCAAGGAGGAACACACCAAGGCACATTATAATTACATTACCCAAGATTAAAATGAAGGAGAGAATTCTAGAAGCAGCAATAGAAAAGGAGACAGTCACCTACAAAGGAGTTCCCACCAGACTGTCAGCTGATTTCTCAAAAGAGACCTTCCAGGCAAGAAGGGGCTGGAAAGAAGTATTCCAAGTCATGAAAGGCAAGAACCTACATCCAAGATTGCTCTCTCCAGCAAAGCTGTCATTTAGAATGGAAGGGAAGATAAAGTGCTTCTCAGATAAGGTGAAGTTAAAGGAGTTCATCATCACCAAGGCCTTATTATATGAAATGTTAAAGGGACTTACCTAAGAAAAAGAAGATAAAGAATAGGACAGTAAAAAGACAGCAAACTCACAGATATTAACAACCACACCTAAAACAAAAGCCAACTAAGCAAACCACTACAACAGGAACAGAACCACAGAAATGGAGATTACATGGAGGGTCATCAATAGGGGAGTGTGACGGGGAGAGAGGGGGAAAAGGTACAGAGAATAAGTAACATAGGTGGTAGGTAGAAAATAGACAGGGGGAGAATAAGAATAGTATAGGAAATGTAAAAGCCAAAGAACTTATATGTACAACCCATGGACATGAACTAAAGCAGGGGGAATGTGGGTGGGAGGGGGTGTGCAGGGTGGAGGGGAGTGAAGGGGGGAAAATGGTACAACTGTAATAGCATAATCAATAAAATATACTTTAGAAAAAGAAAAGAAGAAGGAGAAAATTTCACCTTTTGCGACAGTATGGACAGACCTGGAGAACATTATGTTAAATGAAATAAACCAGTCAGAGAAAGACAAATTCCATACGATTTTACTCATATGTGGAATCTAATGAACACACTGAACTAACAAAGAAAATGTGGACAGACCCATAGACAGAGAATTTACGACAGCTAGTGGAGGTGGGGTAGACAGGGAGGGGCAGGGGTGGCGGGACTTCACAAAAAGGAAAAAGGACTCATGGACATGGACAACAGTGTGTTGATTGCTTTGGGGAGGGGGGCATAAGGGGACTAGATGGTAATGGAAAAATACAATAAAGATTAAATAAGAAAATGTTTAAAAAGAGAAATCAGTAATTCTAGTGATCATCCCTAAGACCCCATGCCCAGCATCAAATAAACCTTGGAGCATGTCACTGAAGTCCACACATTATCAAAGGCAAGGTATAGGTTATAGGAATGTTTGTTGAGTGGCAGAGGGTGGTTTTGTTACTGTGGGTATTTAGCTTGAAAAGCGAAGCAAAGAGACCAGATGCTGAGTTTAATAAACTGGGAAGCAGGAGCCTGTTTGCTTAACCAGGAAGCTACAGCTTTTCCCACTCCAGGGGATTATAGCACTGCTCCTCCAAGGGGATTAACATTCCTCCCTTCCCTCCTCAGGTACCATGTTGTTGATGGGGTACAGGGGGAGATGCTGGACCATAGAGGCCTGTTGGTCTAACTAGGGCTTGTGAACCTATTCAAAGCCCATGAATGTTTGGGAAGTTGATTGTCATTTTGGGAAAGCACCTGATCCGTTCCAAACCCCACATCCTGGTTATAACCCAGGGAAACAAAGCTCTCTCTTTCTTACTGTGACCTGCCCTGGCACAGTACATGCACCTGTTCTCTCCATGGCCTCCAGGAGGGAGCCAGAAATGAACTACAGCTGGAAACACATGCTAAGCTAGCCAGATGCTGGGCTGGACTGTACTTCAATATGGAGCATAAACTCTGGGCAGTGGCCTCCATCCTGGCCCTACTGATAACAAGATTGGACATTTCCCATGGCAAGATGGACAGAGATGGTACATTGGGGAGTCAAGAGGGTGACTTGTACATCAAGGGAAATACTTTCCCTTTAGACACTGCACCACTTCCACCAATAACAGTTGGACCAAAACAAAATTTGTCTCCAATAGAATTAAGGTTGATTTATCAGTTAGCTCAGTCTGTTGGGGCTCTGGGTGCTCTACCAGGCACTCACTCTCGGAGCAGCTCAGTCCTTCTCACTGCTTCACTGCCTCAGGCCTCTTTGCCCCTGCCAGTTCCTCTGTTAATGATGGATGCCTGGGGAAGAGGCAGGTCCGTGGTGCAGCAGACACTCGACAAATGTCACAGGAGAGCATGGGCAGAGGACTGAGTAAGGGATGCACCAAGTTAAAGCCCACGCATGACAAGTGGGGATTCAAATGCAGTAGCATTTGTACAGAGAAGAGCCCGTCATTTTTCTCATGCAAAGGGACAGTAAGTATGTATGTTGTCTCATTCTTTAAAACTGGTCCTGCAGACATCCTTAGTCCTGTGCTCTCTGCACTTTGGAAGATAAAATGCAGCCCTCCAGAGCATTTTAAGAGCTGTATAGGAAAGGACAAACAAGTTTAGAAGTCAAGAAAGATAAGAAGCCAATTGCCAACGAATTCAGAGTTCCTATCTGAGGCCGGTCAAAACTAGTTAAACAAAAAATGTGTTAGGCAGAGATTTAATCACTTAGTTAATACCTTAAATGACCGATTTATCAGTCCCGATATACCTTCTTTGAGATGCATTTACGGAGCTGTGTAATACAGGATGAAATCCAAGGTGTCTGATCCTGGCCTACTGGTGATTACATAAGGAATGTGAACTAGACTAGTGAGGTCTGCCCTTGACTTCTGTAGGATCCAAACCTGCGTGTGAACCTCAGTGAGTCCCCATCTCTGGAGAGGCACGTGGACCGGTGCTTCCCCGGCACTCATCTCCAGCAAAGGGACCTTCACATTTCCTAATTAGGTTATATTCAATGCTCACAGGCTGGTGATGGATGAGATACTGAAGTGTAATCACAACCGATATTATTCACGTCCCAGGAATGTGCGGCCCAGGCTGCTCTGCCAGCTTTAGCAGAAAACAATGGTGCAGCTGACAAGTAGCCTTTTTACATTTCAGATCCTGGTACGGATTTATTCTTTCTGTTTGCTCATGATTGCAGAACAGGTATCTGGAGAGGAGAGATGAATATGCTGTAAGTTACACTTCCTGGTTGTGTGGGTCTCATTAAGTCATACAAAGACTGGCAAAGCCTGCATGTTAGAACGTCCAGAAACGGGGCCAGCTGGGCAGCCTTTGCATCTGCCTTGGGACGTTTGATTGCCTAAAGGCCCAAGTAACCACAGAAAGGGTAATTAACTTACTAACAGGTGTTGTGCCAGACATCGTGTTCAAATAATAGGTGGAGATAAGCTGCCGATTATGAAATGGTTAACAATCAGGAGGAAAGCCAGACAAAACATGCCAGCAACTAACACAAGTCAGATGCAACCCAGGACTGTAACAGAGGGATAAAGGATGAACTCTGACTAAAGGGAGGAGGGCTACCAAAGGGGAGTCTTGGAGGATGAGTAACAGTATATGAAGGAGGAGGGGTGCATTCCAGCAGATAAAAAATGGGATGGAGCCAAGGTCAAGGAGCTATAACAACACAGAGGAGGGACAGTAGCCCAGCAGACAGGACGTCACTTCCTCACAGGAAAAGTAAGCCTTGCAGGATATGGAGGTGGTAGTCAGATGGTAGGCAGAGGGAAGAGCACTCTAGAAAGAGGCACCACTGCCCACACGGAAAGGTGATGGAACATGTTTTCAATATTGGGTGAGCCCAAAAGTTCATTTGGTTTTTTCCATAAGATGGCTCTAGTAGGGCATAGTTGTCTTCGACTTCATTTGAAAGTATTGTTTGACTTTGGGTATAGAGCCCTCCAAGAGTTCCATAAAGGAGGAGTTGGGGTGTGGGCTTTGGGTTGGTTGGTTTACATACAGTAGGTGGGCTTCCAGGCCAGTTGTTTGCTATTTCTGGAAATCTGCTGACCCTGAGAGGACCGGTAGGACCGGTCCCTTTCAGTATTAACAAGGCCCCACAACATCAAAGCATTGGAATAAAAAGACATGCTTGATACACCCCACCTTGCATAGTCTTTACTGTTGAGTCTACTGTCACTGGCAGCACCGGAAACTGTCCTCTGTATCTTCCCCCTTGACCTCGCTAGTTCCTGAGGTCTGAGCAGTGTCATCATCCCCACTTGAGGTGACCTTTACTTCCTCAAATCCTAGTAGGACAAGGCTGCAGACAGCTGCTGCACACCTGTCATGTACTTCATGCCTTGCAAGGAATACCAAGTGCACCATTTGTGTGCTCCCACGTGACCCCCTGGAGTTGGGGATCCCTCTTTCCTTTGACTTCCCTTTAACATTGCCCAAACCTTTCTGCTTGCCTGAGAATCTAAATATTTACAAATTCCCCCTTATCCATTATCCATATATTATCTTACGTTTCCCTTTTTCTTCTCCCAGCTTTATTGTTTCTCTTAGGCCACTCCTGATGCTTCATTCATTCAACACACATCTGTTGCACATGGACACTGTGACAGTAATTATGCCAGGTCCCAGGGACAGAGGGACAAATAAGACTATCCCCATGGTACAGGAAAAATGATCTGAACCTACTTTTTGAGGTTTGATAATGCATCAGTCACATTCACAAGAACTGTTTCACTAAATCTTCATACCTAGTTTCAAGATGTGTTCGATGATAATCTTAGAGCGACTCCAGTCATTTTTGATTAGGGTCTACATGAACTCATTTAAGTTTAACTGCCTTTCTAAAGGCCTTCTCTCCAAATACAGTCATATTCTGAGGTGATGGGGTTAAAAATATTAACATATAAATTTTGAGGAAACACAATTCAGTCCATAACAATGTT
The DNA here is from genome assembly GCA_004027475.1 of Anoura caudifer. Classification (NCBI taxonomy): domain Eukaryota; kingdom Metazoa; phylum Chordata; class Mammalia; order Chiroptera; family Phyllostomidae; genus Anoura; species Anoura caudifer. The sequence continues at coordinate 77,445 of PVKU01001866.1, read as the reverse complement.
GGAATCCTACCCATTCTCCTAATCCTTCTTCATATGTTTTCTCTTCAAGAAGCTTGAATTTTAAGCAGGTGGAAGCTCTCCTTTATTGTAATTCCTTTGCTCCAGTCTGCCACCTAACAGAAGGCCCTAATGTAGTACAACTTCTTTGAATGACTGAACAATGTCTTGTTTTTTTAAACTGGGTCTTACATTATGTCCCTTAATTGCATATAGCTTAATGCTTTATTCAGAGTAAACACTCAAGAAAGATTCAGTAAGTGAATAGATAAATAAACTGTGGTACATCCAGACAATGAATGTGCTAAAAGGAAATGAGCCATTAAACCATGAAAAGACATGGAGGCATCTTAAATTCTTAGTACTAAGTCAAAGAAGTCAATTCCAACTATAGTACAGTCTGGAGAAGGCAAAACTATGGAGAAAGTGAAAAGATTGGGTTGCCAGAAATAATGAGGAAGGAAGGAATAAATAGGCAAAGCACAGATGATTTTAGGGCAGTAAAACTATTTGTGTGGTACTGTAATGATAGATACATGTCATTCATTACACATTTGTCCACACCCGCAGAATGCACAACACCAGGAGTGAACCCTAATGCAAACTATGGACTTTGGGTGATTGTGTGTCAATATAGGTCCATTGATTGCTACAAACATACCACTCTGGTGCAGGACATTAATATCAGGAGGCCATGGAGTGGGGTGGGGGGAGGCAGAGGGTAATATGGAAACTCTGTACTTTCTGGTCAGTTTTGTTGTAAACCTAAGACTACTCTAAAAAATTTGAGAAAAACTCAACAAATATCTTTTTTAACTGAGTTGATGTCTCTGAACAACCCCACACATTTGTAAGTCTAGGTATAACTTCCACCTTTGGGTTTTTGATAAACCCTGATTTCCTAATAGCTAACTATGTCATTAGCACCTAGAGATAATAAAACAATTAAGGGAGAGAATGGTGTCTGAGTCTCGGTCATTCCTTAATCTTAATCCTAATATTTGGATATTGCAGGTCATGAACCTCAGAGTAGGCCGCCCACCTCCCAAGCAATGTTAACTCTACTCCAAGGTATTGTAAAACTTTGATTAGCCAAAATGCTATGCCTAAGGACTAAGATCCTGGTTCATTGGTTCTATGGCTCCTGAGTGTATCCTCCCTCCCAAGCCCACCCTCCTCAGAAGAAAGCACAGCATTCCCTAAGGATGGCAGTGCTCATCCACTGTTGCAGTGACTGAGGGGTGTATTCTCAAGTCCACTGATGAAGAAATAAATGTTAGAATTCATTGTGCATGCTGCTGCTGGCAAAGGACAAATATCCAGAGCTGCTGGAGCTCTGAGTTGACAAATAAATAGCAGAAAGTCCCTTATGGTGAGATGGAAAGGAAGAGGAGGAGTGAGAAAGGCCAGAGGAGGGCAGAGATAAACCTCAGATCCTTCACCACCATGAAACACAAGTCAAGTGCTGGATCCTCACTGACACTCTCTACGGAGGCCGATTATTGGTTATCAAGATCTGTGCCTAGCATAGGTGGACACAGATCATATACCCCAGCCCTTTACAATAAAAAGTCCAAAGATCACCCTATACCGAAGCCTTCTTCAAATGTGAAGAAAAGCATTCACCCTCCATTGGAACATCCTGATCACCCTAAATGGAAGCAATCTCTCCCTTACCAATCATCTTGCTATGGTTTCAACTGTTTCTTGGAGTCCATGAGAGTCAGAAGGAAGTTTCAAGAAACTCCTTGGTGAACGGGTGGAGGGCTAAGAGGGGAAAGGCTCCCCACTACAGCTAAGCCAGAACAACTGTACTTTCACCCCTAACATACATCAGGGACCACCTTACCATTCCATTTGAAAAGGGGAAAACTTCAAAACCAATAATGTGTAGTGAAATATCACTATTACTAGACCATCTATCCCAGATAACCCAGATGGTCTCAATTTAGATACATGTTGTTTCACTGTCAGAGAACATATCAGAATATGTGTCCCTATTTGACATTTGGAAAATATCATGGAGTTGATGACATTTATCATGTACTGTCTTGTAATAATACTGGTATGCTTGTTTTATGATCTCTAAAAACTTTGCACTGCTTAAATGTAGGAAGCATATTCTTTGCATATTTTAGAGTACCTGTTACTGGGCTTTACCCTCTGCTGTTCAACAAATGTAAGTAGAGTGACAATAAGAATGTTAGGTCATGTTTACTAGCAAGCAGATTTGTGCAGCAGGTCCTAAGATTTATAACATAATGGAATGAATGTGCAAAATTCTTATCTTTGCTTTCTACGCAGACCCACAATGAGGAACAATTTAAAGATAAGGCTTTAACACCAAAAAGGAAGTCTTAGATCACTCTAGGGACAGAGATTTTAATATAGGGCCACAAAAGAGACAGCTACCTTTGAACAAGCTTAGCGTTGCTTATCTCATGACATTTCTGGGTGAGGGTGCAAAGCTTAGGGTTGCCAAGCGCTGACTCTTGCGTGCATGCCTAATTTGCATAACATGTTCTTCTGTTCGGACAGGTGGCCAGAGCACTGTCGGGGGCACCAGATAGCCCTGGAGGGTTAAGATGAAAGAATTTGGGACACGATTTCCATGTTCAGTCAAGCAGGTTTGGAAAGATGAGAGAAATATAGGTCAGCCCAGGAGGAATGCCAACATTATTGGCCCAATTCCTTGGCACAGAATAAGCATTCAATAAATATGCCCTGAATGTGTGAAATGGCTCCCCTCCCCTCCTGCTGCAACCTGTTCAGTCAGTTGTCAGGCAGCTCAAAGCACTCCCAAGGCCACACACCTATCTACTTATTATTCTTCTTGAGGAAGATACCACAAGCATTGTTTCTAGATAGTTGAAAACAAAGGCTAATAAGTGGGCTTGGGAGCATCCACTACACCTGCTGGGAGAGTTGCACTTGAGAGTCCGGTGCATCAACAGGGTGAAGAGCCGCAAAAGATCCTGGCCCGAAGTGATCCAGGGCCACTTAAGTGACCTTGGGGAGACTATTGTCAGATGTGGTTTTCAAACATCCCCCTGGAATGTTCTCTGTGAAGTAAATGTATGGGCAGTTCTGGGTGTCCCCCAACAAGCATTTGCTGGGTTTTCTTGTGGGAGTCCCAATTAAGTGGCCCATAATAAACTTCTGAGAAGATGGTCTGCCTGCTCTGCACAGGGGCTTCTGACACAGCGTAGCACAACCAAGGTGACTGACACAAGACAAGCAGAGACAGTGAAGACATGTACCTGGAAGCTATGAGTATGCTTTGTGCACGTATTGGGGGAGGAACATGGGTTACTCGTCCTTCCTTCCACATGTATACAAATGCATGAAGGGAGCAGAAGAAACAGAGGGAGGGAGGTCTCACTGCAGACCTCTCTCTTCTCCTCTCTTTTTTCATGTTGTTTCTCTCTAACCCAGAACATTAACTTAAATCATCGCATTGCCTGCATAGCTCTATAATGCTCATTTTGACAGGTACTAAATTGGATGAACAAAGAAAGTTGGACAAAAAACAGTCTGAATTAGCTACCAAGTATACAAATAAAGAAGCTTTGGGGAAAGAATTAGTAGAGGTTGAAATCTGTGTAAGCCAAGTTGTCACTATCTACATAACCTTGAATGAGTCAAACCTTTCTCTGGTTCATTTATTCAAGCATCATAGAATTCAACAAATATTTATCATGTGCCAATATCTATAGCAGCAATTTTCAACTAATGTGCCTCAAGAATTTTTAAAACGTGCAACACCTGAGTAAAAACAAGGTCATGGGCACTGACCTCTTTCCCCTTAGATTGTCATATAGAAAAATGACAACAGCCAATACAATAGCTATTTGGTGTTAATGAATCAAAATTATACCTATTTTTTATCAGATATGCAAAAATATATTTTTGTTGTGCCACAGAATTTTAGTAATTAGTCTGTGTGTGCCACGAGATGAAAAAGTTGAAAATAACCGATCTATACTAAAAACTGAGGATTCATTCATTCACCAAATATTTATTAAGTCCTTACTATGTATGTGCCAGGCACTGATCGTTATTGGAATGAGCAATGAATTAAACAGGCAAAGTTTCTGCCCTCACAGTTCCTGTGTTGTTGGGGTGCAGGACATAATAAAGAAATAAATACACAATATGTTGGGTGATGACTGCGATGAAGAATAAAGGGGGTAAAGGGGCCATGGGTGATTTTTATATAGGTTTTCTGGGAAGGTCTCTGGAGAACTAACATTTAAGCAGAGGCCCAGAAAAAAAAGGTAAGGAGGAAGACACACAGGTATTTGGGGGAAAGAATACACCACAAGGAATATAACGGGAGGGACTCATTATACACAAAAGTTGCCTCAAACCCCTCTGGAAAGAGGCAGAGTGAATTGCTCTTATCTACCTTATCTACCAAACATGGACCGTCAACCTGAGAAACAAGAAATGATCAGAGGGGAGAGGGGAGGGAATTTTGGGGGGAAAGGGGAAGGGTTTGGAGCAACAAGTATAAAGGACATATGGACAAAAACTAGTGGGGGTGGAAATGGGAGGGGGGTGGGGAGGGCTGGGGAGATGGGCTGGGATGGGAGCAAAAGACAGAAAACTGTACAAGAACAACAATTAAAATTTAAAAAATTAAGAAAAAAAGAAACAAGAAATGAGAGGAAGATAAAGGGTTTTTTTAAAGTGTGGAAGGCTATATAAACATAAGGCAGTGCTATTTATTAGTCTCTGGCTTCCGGTCGACAATCAGGATCAAGTATACACCCACATTTGAAGGCCTGACCCACAAATAAAACCGGTGCTGCCTGAGTTCAAAAGCTAATTCAAATGCCCACAGTGCTTGGATTCCGTGGTTACTCTGGGCACCTGGCTAACCTGCTCAGAACTGTATGCTAGGCCTGCAGCCCACATGCTCGCATAGTCTCCTGTATACCATTTCCTGCTGCATTTGATTAGGTGAAACTGGCATCTCCTAATCAAGATGTGATCTGAAGTCCTTTATTTGTAAGGAAGTCACTGCTTCGAAAATCCATAGGTTTTGGCCATTGTTCAACCAAATTCATTACAATGGGTTGACTTTACTTCCAGGACTGGTGAAATCCTAATTGGGTAGCAAGGAAGGGAATCCTCCAGCTATAAGGATTTTCTTGTTCATAACAAGTTCTAACCTTCCAGCCTCTCCCACATTTTTCCTTAAATCTAACTTTAGGGGATAATCGAGAACATGCACACACAAATTCTGTCTGAATATGGCATTTTGGAGGAAAACCCCCAGCTGAGTACACATGAGCGTGTTTCAGCTTTGCCAGAAGAGAAATGGTTATGCATTATACATGGACTATAAAGACGTTTTTTGTAAGCCTTACTTTAAAATGTTTGAGTTTCAGAACTTAAAATGTTCCATGTGTTTAGTATTTCTTGTTCAGCTAGACTAAAGAAAAGTGGTTGAAAATTCTGTCTCAGCATACATGTGGTATATTTCAGGAACATTTAATATATTATTATTTCTGGAGCAATGGAGTTTGTGAACAGAGCTTTTACATTCATTGCAAGTTGTAGTCAAGGGGTCCATTTATTCAGCAAATATTTATTGAGCACCTACTATGTGCCCAATCCCATTTTAGGTCTGGAAGATACAACAGTACACAAAGTCCATATTTTACAGGAAACAGGCCACAGATAAATTTATAAATAAATATAAAGCAATGTCAGGTACATTATATTCTTTCTGCTTTAAGCTGGGAAAGGGAACACAGAAGGGGCTGCTGTTTCAGAGGAACAGCCGCTCTCCTGAGGTCTCCTGCGAACAAAGACAATGAATTCTTTTAGTTACCTGGGGGAAAGAGGTGGCCAGGCAGATGGAGAGCCCCAGGCACTGCTGGAGTTCCTGGAAAGGCCTGAAGGCCATGTGGCCTGGGCAGAATGAGACAGGGAAAGCAAGCAGTCAGAAATGAGGTCTTACATAAAAAAACATATGTCGAAGTGTTCCTGGTGCCCCCGAAGTGGAAGGACTACTGACTCCACAGTTCGGCTTCATTTCTTGGAGGTTCGATGATAATGAATTACAAGGAAAGTCTCCTATTAAACTATAGTCACTTTACTCCAGATGCATATTTGGGGGAAAAAATGCTTATTTCTTGTTTTTTTCTCTTGGGCCCATTTATGATTTTATTTTATTTTATTTTATTTTATTTTATTTTATTATTTTATTTTTATTTTATTTTATTTATTTTATATTTTATTTTATTTATCCTCACCCTAGGGCATGCTTATTGATTTTAGAGAGAGGAAGGGAGGAAGAGACAGAGGTAGTGAAACATGGATGTGAGAGAGAAACATGATTGGTTTTGTGTCTTGCACACGCCCCGACTAGGAACTAAACCTGCAACCGGGAATCAAACCTGAGACCTTTCAGTTCATGGGATGATGCTCCAAACAACTGAGCCATAGCAGCCAGGACCTCCTGGGCCCACTTACCTGTGAATTTCTGCTGCACTTCTAGACTCCTCTCCCTACTCAATTTCTCCCGCATTTCAAAGATTAATTTAAGCTCTTTGAGAACCTTCCCCGAAATCCTCTGGCAGACACTAAGTGGCTCTGTGACCAGAGGCTTTGACAGCGGACTTGCTCACCATCAGTAGACTGGTGTTCAGAAAAACTCTAAAACTGAATGCAAAAGAGTTTCTGTGTAACTCTCTGTGTGTGTTTTCCTGATGAGAGTGTTCATAAGTCCCAAAAGATTTTAAAATGAGTCTGTGACTTAAAAATATTGAAACCACTGCTCTTGACGAGGGCTTCTCAAACATCAAATGTGCACATGAACCATCTACATTTCTCTAAGATGAAGGTCCGAATTCAGTAGCTCGGGCATGAGCCTTACTGTTACTTGTCCCAGGATCACATTTGGTGACAAGAGGCTAGAATATTTCTAGCCAGGACTTGCTTGCATGCATGGCATGTCCTCTCCACCCCTTAAGTAGATTGCAGGTTTCTGGACACCAAGGGTACTTAATGCTGACACTTCTTGGCTCTTCTCCACAGTTGGAACTAACAGAAAAATAAATAGCCTACCTCTGGGCCTGACAGATGCTTGCTCTACAGATATTAGTGCATTAATTGAACCTGATTAAAATATCTTCTCTATATCCACTGCCTTAGTCTCAGGCTTCTAAGGTTACCACCAATTTTTCATTCATAGTAGAACCTCAGAACCCTGAAAATCTTCCTAAAGCAAAGCTTTTCTCTCTCTTCGGTATTGAAACGAAAATCCATTAAACCTAGAAACCATCATAGTACAGGAAATGCTCTCATTTGAAGGAATGATTCACTGCATAAGGACAGTCTCACTCACTGGAGATGGTCAGTACCAAGACAAATAAATAATGTAGAGAGCATCAAAGAAGCCAGGATAAATCAAATCAGCATTACCAGGCCCTTGAAGAGGCAGGTTCTAGATGATGTGAAGCTTCCTAAAGGAAGGACAGAGAGGGACAATCTCTAGAAAGTGAGGAATGGTGCAGAAAAGTGAAAATAGGGTTTTGGAATAAAATTGCTACCTCAAAGAATCTGCCACTCTGTTTGCAGAAGCTATAAAAGAAGTTATTTACTTAGTCATGTTAACAGCAGTTAACAATAGAGAAAATGAAAACAATTCTACATACATGTGTAAAAATGTTTTTGTGTGTGCAAAAAAAATTTTCATATGGTATTTAATATATACATACTATTTGTACTTATGAAAATACCATATGCAATGAAAGCTATGCATATTGATAAAAACACCTTCAAGTGGGCCAGTACCATTTAATATTTTCCAACAAATTCATACATAAAAGTATATATTTTAGTGCCAAATGGAACATATATTTTGAAATATGAACCCCAAGTAAAACTCTCAGGAATCTGGAGTAAAATCCAGGTATCTGCCAAAGGAAACTTCGGAGCAATCGCCGTTTGCAGAGAGGAAACAATGCCCGGTCTCTTATCTCCATGGACTGTTTTGCTTGTCAGATTTCTAACATCACTTCAGCTGAGTCTTGTATTTGACTTCCCACCTCCTGGCCATTTGACCTGCCAACCATTATTTTCTGAGGCTCTTAACACTCCACCCAAGTATTTTGCTTTCCAGAGCAGTTGTGTCCGTTTCCTTCTCACTTCACCTTCACGTCAGCGGTGGGTTACAACATCGGTTTAACGAGCATCCTCTAAGGTTTCAGAAAGACCCAAGGGCGTTGCGGTGCTGACCCGCAGCTGATACCGCACTGGAAAGTCAAGGACTCCGGAGGGTCTCTGCTTTGTGCCGGGATTTCCATCCAACCTGAGAGTCTCTGGCCTGGGGCCAGGCCCGCAGCGCTGGACTCTCCCGAGTTCCAGTCTCCTCCCCAGGCCTACGGTGAGGGCTGGAACCTCACAGCCGGAAAACACCGCCCTTTCCTGTCGCCTACTCATTCCCCAGGGCGACGACTCGAGGAGGAAGAGACGGAGACGGATTAAGAAAATTAATTAACTGGGCGCTCAGTCGGCCTCCAGGCGGAGGGGCAGGGCGTGCATCCCCGGTCGCCGGAATGACCGGCGGGCGCAGGTGTCGCGAAGGGAGAAATTTCACGCTTCGGAACAACAGCTGTGCCACTTGCTCCTTGTCGCGCGTCGGGGAAGCCGCTACCCGCTTGCCCCAGCTTTAGGCAAGTCTCTCTTTAAGGACCCGCGGGAGAGAAAATACCTCTTCGTGGACTGGAAAAACCTGCAGCGTCGGCTATTCGCGTGCCCCCTGGCTCAGCCTGCAGCTTGGATGTCTCCAGTCTGCCAAATCCACTCTCCGGGTTTTGGCGACAGCTCCAAGGGGGAGCGAGGTAGAAACTGACGGAACACGACCCTCCTCCCCTAGCCCGGGATCCTAGTGGTCCGGGGACCCCCAGCCAGGCAAGGGCAGCACGGTCAGGTGGCGCTATTTCTCCGCCTGCCAGCCCGCCACGGCGGAACCTCTGTGGGCTAGGTCGGCTGTTGGGACGAGGAGAGATGGGCGCACGATTAGTGCAGGTGTCTGGGTTGCCAGCGGAGTCCCTTTGTCCTGGGTTACCGCACCCCCGGGGTCCCTTTTTGAATCGAGCGTTCGGAGACCTCTCTTTGTGAGGAGGGAGCTGAACGCAGCTTCTCCGAGGGAAGCCACATCCCTAGAGGTGGCGCTGGGGAGGTAACAATGGGAGCCCATTGTCCTCCGTGAGCCCGCAGGCCCAGCCGCTGGGAATCCTCGCCAGTCCGCCCGCCCAGAGGCGCGGCACAGGTACCGATTTCGGGTGGGTCGGATCGGCTGCCTGCTCCCTCCGCCCCGCCCCGCCCCGCCGCGGTCCGCCTCCCGAGCTGCAGCCCCGCCCCGCCCCGCCCTTCGCAGGTTCAGTCCGGGAGTCCGGCCGACGCGCGCTCAGTCTTGCTCGCACCTTCACTCGCGGCTGGGTCTGCATCGGGCAACGCCGTGGCGGGGTCCGACAAGCGGGCGATCCTGGAGACCAGGGGCATCGGGCGCCTTCACGCTGTGTGGGAGCAGATAATGCTGTGAGGAGGCGCCGCGCCAGCCCACCAGCGGGTAACAGGCTAGGACTGCGTGCGCCCTCGTAGGCATCGCTGCCGGGCGCCGAGTCCCGGGGCAGCGGCTGCGATCGTTGGGGGCTGCTGGTGAGTTGCTGCTTGCCCACGGATCCTTCCTCATTGTTTGTCTGTGAGTCCGTCGGATCGGCGGCCCTGGCCGCTTCCGGCGTGCGCGGGGTGTTAGGCTTGGAAACGCACAAGGAGTGAGGATACCAGGGCATCACCTTCCACCTGGTGTCCAAAGGACAAAAGGGGACATAAAGTACTCCGAGAGGGGTCCGGGCAGCACGAGCAGGGCGCAGACATCCACTATTTGAGCCCACCACTTTTCAGGGTGGGGCTGCACGCTTACTGCGTCTTTCGAGCTATTGACAGCCATTCAGGGAGCGTATTGCATTTTTCCATCCGAGAACAAGCCGCACATGGCTGGCTACGGCTCCCCTCCCATCGTGGACTCGCACCAGGGCCGCACATGGGTGCGCCGTGCAGATCTGCGGTGGCAGTACCCGCCGAGTGCCCTTTTCTCACTTTTACGGTTAGGGGAGGGAGACTTGTGGCCGGAGCTCCAACCTACAGATGTGGCAGTTGATTAATTTTTTATCTTTTTGTCGGAGGTTTCCGAGCGGCTGAAGCGTTTTCAAGATTTTTTTTCTTTCTTCTTGAAACTAAGTGCCTTGACACAGACAAGTATCAGACATGTGAGGAAGAATGGATCTGGCCACTCAGTTCTTCGTTTTGAATTATTATACTCCATCCCCCTCTCGACTTTGGGGAGGCATGTGTTTCATCTTATAAATAGAAAGTAGCATATTTTTTGGCAGGACCTCCTTTATACTGTACAGTCTAGGAGAGGTCAGTTTAAAAATAAATACGCACTTGAATGTTACATTACCGAGAGCCAGGCTGTGGCTGGGACAAGCTGCGTGGACAGCAGCATCAAAGCCGGGAGCGCAGCTGTGTTGAAAGGAGTAAAAGCCCCAGAGTGCAGCCCAGGCTGACAGTCAAGTAATTACATTTTGTTTAAAAAAAGGGGCGGGGGGGAGTGAATTAAAATGAGGGCGGGAATAGGAATGTCAGGAGGGTATGGCAATACGAATTGTTCAGCCCTGGTGTGTTTGGGGAGCCGCTGCTGATGTCTGCTGAGGGTGTAGAGGGTTCTGGGGAGGGCGGTGCTGGGTAGGGGGAGGGAACTGATGAATGTGTTAAGTAGACAAAGATTTCTTCCCCTCAGCCCCTAGTTCATTGATTTCAAAAACAAAAAACAGGTGAGCAGCAGATGTCATTTGAATAGCAAAACCAGTTTTGTAGATTTACCTTTCTGATGATGCCCCTAGGGTAACCCTACAACAAATTTAAAGACTCCTATGATGTTCTAATTTGGAAAAAATCTTTCATCTAGCTACTAGAAAACACATTTTATTTTCTGGATAGTTCTTTGATACCTCCTGTCGTTTGTATCAGCTTTTATTGGCATTAACAATAAGCTGTATAGGTATGTGTGCAACAAATTCTTTTCAGAGTAGATTTAAACACTCAGATGTAAGTTGGCAATGGTGAAACGTTTGGCATTGTCACACGGGAAGTCATTGTAAAGATTGTATAGCCAAGGAGGGGTTAAAAGTTCTTCATTAATCCTCCCAAAGAATGTAGGTTTCCCCATAGGCCTCCCTCATTGAATGAAGCACTCAGTACCAGCCTCTGGGCTCACAGGTGGGAACTTGGGAAGAAGTTCTGGATCCATGGCAGCTTCACCTTTCCAGTAGTATCGTCGGCAAGAGGTCTGGATTGTGGAGCAGCTGCGTATGTGACATGAGATGAGCTCCCCCTTCTCTCAAAAGCTGAGCAGTGAAATTCTGTTTTGGATACCGATGGAACATGTAAAGGCAGCTAGAATAACGAGTATTGCCCATTTATATTTTGTTGCCTTTTATTGTAAATTTCCATGCGGTGCACGTGGAGTAGTACAAAGCCATAGCGTTTATTGCCGAGTGCCCACATGAGCTCGTTTGTGCTCCGCGCTACAGCTTTCCTTTTAATGTGGTTTTACCTCCAGCATGTTCACAAAAGCTTCCCTGTTTCACTTCTAAAATCCGTGGTATTTGACAGCATCGGGAATAAAGTGGTTTTGATCCACGTCGCCCAAAGATTGTTAGCAGGACAAACATTTTTTAAAGCTCCTCGGCCAGTAGTCATAACATTTGTCCAGTAGGTGGACTACTACTCATAACCTGAAAAACCTCCAGCAGATGTCCAGGCTGTTCTGATTATTTTAATGATTCAAATTCTTGCTTTCAGTCTGATTTCATTCAGGCCTGGCCTAATTTCCTTCTAACTGGAAACCTGTGGACCTGTTTATTCATTGGTTGAATCAGAACTTAAATCTATTTTCAAATGCAGTACGTTTGCCAGAGAACAAGTAGTGTCATTTGAAACTACTGGGTGCAGCCAGCCACAAGATTTCTAATACATCACGCTGTTCCTGACTTCAGACGCTGCTGGTCCTTCCTATGTGGCCCCTGTCCTAAGCACCAAGCACTCTTCTCATCCTTCTATCTTGATTAACTCATTTACTCCTAACAATCCTGTGTGGGAAGAACTGTTAATGTCTGCATTTTACAGGTGTGGAAACTGAGGACAGAACCTGTCATATAACTTGTCCCCCGAGTACACAGTAAAGAACACACCTAAACACATATACAGGATGGGGGCAAAAGTAGGTTTACAGTTGTTCAAGTGGAAAGTAGTACAATAATTAATAAATAATAACACAAGAATAAACTCTTCCACATACTCAAACTCTAAACCTACTTCTGCCCCACCCTGTATGCAGTTTAACAACCCGATAGGTGCAAATATGAGTGGCTAGTCCTGCATGAAAGTCAGCACCTCTTTGGGGTAAGGAGATGGGAAAACATGCCAAGGTTAAGAAACCTCTCTGAGTCAGGCTGTCTGGGCTCACGCCCCAGCACTGACACTTAGTACTACCTGTGTGACTTTGGGCGAGTTACTTAACCTGTGTAACTCAGTTTAGCAACTATAAAATGGGTACACTAATATTACTCTGAGGATTGAATGAGTTAAAATATAATGCACTGAGAACTGTACCTGGTCCAGAGTAGGCACAATAAAATGCCGATGCTTTTGTTGTTTTCCTAGGTGCTTAATACTGGCTCATTATTAATATTCACATGTACTCTTTGAGGTAGATAGATTGTTCTTATTTTCCAGCTGACAACACAGGCTCAGAAAGGCTAAGTAACTTGGCCAAGGTCACACAGCTAAGTAAGTAGCAGAATAAGGTTGTTTGAGCTTGTGCCAAATACCACACCCCACAGGAAGGACAGGGAAGCTTATGACATCTGACTCTTGCTAGAGGTTTTGGCCTCTGGCAAAGAACTCATTTCTTAGTACTCTGTGTCTCACAATACCAGGCCCAAAGGAAGAAGACAGTAATTTCCAGCGTTAGAGAATGCCGTTAGAATGGTTTTATTATTGAAGGTAGTTCAGTCCCATCAGGTGTGGCAGCAGCGTCCTGCAGAGGATGCAGCATCAAACTGCTGGAGTTAACACGAGCGGTTTAACTCCTGCCAAGGTGTTTCTCTGGGTGGAAATGTAGGACTCTGGCACACACGAGGAATTCCTACCGCAGCCAAGAACAGGGCATTTCAGGGACCAGGGATGAAGTGGGGCTTAGTACAGACCGTATCCTTGCTTCAAAGCTCTAGAAAGTCAGGGGTGGCAGGGTTCAGTGAGCAATTTGGATGGCCACCTCCTTGAGCCTAGTGACCACATCCACAGTGCATGGCTCTTCAGTCCCTGGCTCTCGGGTGACATTTTATACGTATTTCATAATGATGTTGCTTCAAGACGAGCTAAAGCAAGAGAGTAAAAGCAAGAGGCAGGAGACCTGCGGAAGCTGGGCAGGAAGATTCTGTTCTTGGCTTCATTGCTGTCCTGCTCATACCCCAGGCCCCGCCAGATAACCTTCCAGTGTGAGAGAGGGTGAGGAGACCTTTGAAACCTAGAGGATGCTCTGGGTAACTTGCGGGGGACCTGCCCGGCCTCCCCTGCCTTTGATAACTGTGGGTTTGTGATTAGCTGTGGGAGGCTGCTCAGGTGACTGTTCAGACTGAAGTTGGGGTTCTGGGAAGGATGGCTTGAGGTAACCCGGTGCCTCAAAGCCAAGGTCAATGGCCTTAGAGCGGTCTACCCTCCATTCAGACACCTCCCTTCCTTCCACCTTCACCCTTTAAAGGCTACAAAATGAAATGGCATCCCACAAATGAGAATAAATTAGTAGCCAAATAGTTCTGTTGCAGTAATCACATGTTTCTTTTCTTTAAAAAGTGAGAAAAAAAAAAAAGGCTCCTTGGCCTCGATATACTTCTTCACTGCCAAGCTGTACCAGTCTCTTGATGATGGACAGTACTTCTGGTGGAAAAGCAGTTTTTAAAATGAACCATACAATTTTATAATATGAAGCATAATGTTGGTATTACTAGAAGTTCACTATTTCTGAGCAGCCCAGCCAACTGAAGAATTTAAATGCTGATAAGTTCCAAGCTAATATTTGCTTGATCCTTTATGCTTGCCCAAGTCTTGAATTAATAGCAGAATCATGAAATTGCAAACTTAAAAACACCCAGATTTTCGGTGACTTGGGTTTTCCTTGCATATTTGAGAAAGTCATCACTAGCCTTCTAGCCCCTGGTTCTTTGTCGGACTACACACCTGCCCTTGGCTAATACAGCACCGCCTATCGTGTGCCCGGAAACATCGGAAGAGGATTCTTTGGGAGATCCGTTGGATTAAGGTCCCTATCGGCAGGACTTTTCAGAGCATTTAGTACGTCATTGTGTGTGGTGAATCTTCACAGGGAGATAGTGTCCAGCCTCTCTCAAGTCCTTTTCCCCACAGAACAGCTGGTGGGACTAGTCTGACAGGGAGCGCTCCGGGAGCCCCCGGGCCACAGATAGAAGCCACACACTGCAGTCTGCCCCACAGACAGAGCAGGAGCCTTCCAAGGACATTTTAGAGAACCCGCCAGGTGTGCAGGAATGGAGCCATGAGGATGCACTAGATGATGCCAGCAAATACCCCATCGTCTTGCTATTCGATGGAATTAATGCAGTTGGATAGAGACAGGCGCAGAGCGACTGGCCTTAGCTCTGACCCAAGTTGCAACTGACCTCCCAGGGCCACTGTCGCATTTCCATGGTGAGGTATTTGGCCCTAGACGATTTCAGATCATCTTTGGCTGCAGAATCCAGTGAATCAGGATCAGTGGCACCTATTAGCCCAGCAGCCTTACTAATAATAATGTAAAACCCAGGGTTGAAAAAACAGACCAGCGCAGATCTCTGGCAGGGCAGCCTGAGCCTGCGAGGAAGGCAGGGAACTTCAAAGTCAAGCCTCTGTTTAGACAGCTTACACAGTTGGGAATCCATCATGTTCTGGTGACAACTTGAAAGTCCTATTTGTAGACACATCGTGCCCAAGATAGATCACTGTGTGTTTAGTTGAAAAAGACCTGTTCTGTTCAGATCCATTATAATCACTTAGGCTACACACATTTTCAAACAAGTAAAGGCATTTTTGGTGAAATGTGGCTTTGCCATTTTGGAATATATTTGCTTTCTTTTCCTTTTTATTTATTTATTTAAAAAAAAAACTTTTTCTGCCAGGGGTCAGTTCAGACATATAACAGTGATTTTTAACACAGCTGGAGATGAGGCTCTCAACGCTTACCCCGCCAGCTAGGGCACCAGGCAAATCCCTGCCCTTCTCTCGGCTGGCTCTGTTCCCTCCTCCGTGAAGAAGTCTGGGGAGGAGGGTTAGGGATGCAGAGAAAGGTGATGGAGTTTCTCCTGGCTCTGTATTGCTTTAATTCCATTACTGTTTCCTTGTGCCAAAGGCGTTTCTATAATGTCTTGTGCCTTCTCCTGTAACACTTGCTGCATTAAAATTATTGTTTATTGACGCTGTGGCTGCCTAGTTAGACCACTGGCTCCCTGAGAGTAGGGACTAAACCTAGGTAATCTTGGCATTCATCTTTTTTATAGTAGGACTTAATGAGAAAGCGCCCAATCGAGTCCTAGCCGTATTATCTGATTCTGCCTATGACAGTGTCTTCTCTTTGTGTTGTCAAGCCAGAAATTGTTATCACTTACCTAGCTTTTTCAGTCCTATCGTGGTAAAGCTCTTCCTTGCCAAGCTACAAAACATTCCAGTTCAAGGGGCGGTGTCTCCAGTGGTTTGACACTCCTGATAATGATCATCTAAGGTTCTCTGAAAATCAAGCCACCACCGGAACTTCCTCGAAGTCTTTGCCGGGCAGTTGCAACCTCCACAGCAGCTTTCTTGTACCCAGTTGTGATTGCGACGGCCCGGTACCATGTGCCCACTTAGAGCACAGACTGGGCAGCCCAGGTGCTGAAGAGAATACGGTTCATCGTGCTTCCTAGTGCTTGCCTAGAATCCTCAGCCGTGCCTGTAGCAGCCACTAATTCGTGTACTTTTTGTCTACACTGGATGTAAGCTCTGTAAGTGCATCATAGGTGTAGCCCCACATCCTAGAATAGTATCTAGTGCTTAGTAGGCCCTCAGAAGATAATTTGTTATGGAATATGAGTGACTAGCTAGGGGCCAGATGAAGGCACATGGAATGCTGTCCCCAAAGCCTGCTTCTCACCGAGTGAAAGTTTATGCTCACGGTTGGATTTTGTTCATCTTCCTCGTGAAGAAGCCCTGAAGCTGTGCACTCACCTGAAGGGCCAGGTATTGCTTCGCCTGCCAGCTGGGTGGAGTTCCACAGCCAAATATCTCAGGGGTGGCAGTGGCTTCATTCCAATACTTGGAACCAGAACATTTGGGGGATTTTCACACTATATTTAAAATAATCAGTTTAGGTGTTCAGATCCCAATGTCTAAAAGAAATAAAGTTAGAAGTAGTACCCGCTGTGAGCTTTCAGCCTGTCTTGTTCCTTGCAGCTCTACTTTCTTAGAGGAATTAGGAATGATTGCCCTTTCTCTTGATTGTAAGCTCAGTGCCCAGTAGGACTTTATGTGTGTTGTCTCCTCCGAAGAAGACACTCGCCATGACTGTCTCTACGGATGAGGAAACAGGCTCCCAGAGAGTCCCTGGCAGTGCCCTTGGGCCTTAGTTTAGTGCCAGGAAGGGTCAGCAGAGATGGTGAAACAGGCTGGCAAAAAGGTATTTTGATTCTAAGGATAGTCTTAGCTTTATTAAAAAGTATCAGATTTTTTTTTCTTAAAACTCCCTGGGAGCTGATGTCTCTGCAAATGTAGAACTCTGACATTTCGTGATGGGCACACAGGTCCTTATTTCAGCCCCACTGTCGTTCAGACATGACTAAACCGAAGCCCTGTGAGTCTGAGAGAGAGAATGAGAATGAATGAATGGTCTTCTTGGTCTAGTTCTCTTTCATTTATTTATTTATTTAGGCCAAGGAAAACAAAAGAAAATTTTAATCCCAATATATTAACAGATGCTAGCAGAATTTCTTTGGTTAAATAGGAGGGAGGGGATTGGTAGGGAGGTTGGCATTATTTCTCTAAGTCTTCCTGCCCTTCACCAGTGTCCCAGAGGTGCCTTCCTTGACCCCTTAGGGTTCCAGGGAACACGGTGTGAATAACCACTGTCCTAAAATAGTTTGTAATAGTAAGTTAAAATAAGTCTTAAGCACAAATCTATAACTGTGTTTCTTCTCCATGTGTACATGTAGTTTACATGCATGTACCAGGCGATGCTACCTTAAATGAGGGACATGGAATAGAGGATATTTATTACCCTAACTCCTCTCCTAGTGCAGGATGCTTGCTTTCTTTACCCCCTTCCCTTCCCTATGGGATTTCTACACCAGTCTCAGACTCAGTGGGAAAGTTTCCTGGGATGGGCCTCCCTTCCTTCACCTGATTAACTCTGAGCTCATATCTTCCCTCCCCCATGAACCTTAACTGTATACTCTTAAACTTTTCTTTATCGGACCAATAATGGTTGGTTGTAATTTTCCTAACTCAGAGAAGTCCCATTTGTTCTCAAGGCTGGAAGACTTGCACCTGGAGATGAAGGAAACTTGTACAGTATAGAAGTTAGCCTCGAGTGTTGTTGACAGAAGGAATTTCCCTCTGATCAAGCTGGAGGGTAGGAATCCCTTCCGATTGTGGAGATTGTTCACAGGGCAGACACAAAACCATTTTAGCCCCGGCAACAAGCATTTTATTAATTGATAACATTTAAGGAGAAAATGAAGTGGCTGCTTTGTTGATTAGAATGGTTCCCCTTCTTCAGAACATCTGCCGAAATACTATATTTCTGGATCTTCATTTGGGATAAAGATAACGCTTTGTGTTTGCCTAGCACTTCGTTGGTATGAGGATTTTCACTCTCAGCTCCTATAATGGCCTGTGAGATAGGTGGGTTTGGGGTAATAATTATCTCCATTTACATGGGAGATAACTGGCTCCCCCTTGTGTCTGGAGTTCTACCAGGGTCCTACAGGGCTGGCCCAAGTTCTGGCCCAGTCCTTGCCTCCCTGAGGCCTAGCCACTGCTGTCTGGCCCAGGCAGTCATTCATGGGGTAGGTGTTTTTCTTCAAGAACCTGATCTGTGCTAGTCAGGCATTGATGTTGAAAACAACCCTTTCCATAGAATGTTCACTAGAGTTTCTTGAGTTTCCCTTGTACATCTTATGCCCGATAATCCAAGTTCCCCTCTTAACTCACTTTCTTTTGAAAGGAGAGGTCCCGAGATCAAGCTTGTTGTTTCTCCAGGACCTCATTCCCTAAGGGTGACTTACACATGACCAGTGAGTCTGCACTCAGGGGAATGTATTGTGAAATTCTTCTTGCCTGTCTTTCTAAGACTGTATTTGGACATCGCAGTAGAAGTAATTTTTATTTCAAATCGAAAAATATTCTTTGCCTTAATACAAAAGATCTATAAGAGCCTGTAAGATTACTGGGGCTTGCATTGATAGGCTGTTAAAATCTTACCTCGCACGGATAGAGAAAGGTTAAAGTGTCTTACAGATGGAAAAATTAGAGAAAGCCTTTGCCACGAGAGAAGCGGCTTCAACACCTTGTTAAATGACTTTAGTTAGTTAGTTGTTTCTTGTAGGAGTCATAGAAAGACTCCACCTGGCATTTCCAGGAGGACAGGGTACGGTTGAAAAGGAAGAAATTCAAGGCAGTCTCATTCAAACTTGCTTACTTGTTCATTCATTCAACAAACATTTATTCAGTACCAACTGTGAACTAAATTGCCCCCTGAAGAAGGTAGTGTAGTGGGGCAGACAAGCAGTGATTGCAGTGTGGTGTGATAGTTGGTAGGTGTGAGTTGTAAACAAGTTTAAGAGGCCTTGGAGAAACCGGCCGGAGATAGACAGACGGGTCCAAATGGCTACAGTGAACCTCATCAGCTGTCTTATCTCCAGCTGTAAGGGTAAAAAAGTGCTAGATGGCCCGTTCTGATACGGAGGGGAAGATGAAGTGGGAGGAGATGAAGTTGGAGGCTGGGAGACTGCTGGGGAGGCAAATGGCTTTGTGCAGGAGAGAGACCACGTGAGACTGAGGCAGTGGGATGGAGAAGGAGATGTAACAGTGGGACTTGGCTTGGAAAACAAGGCAGGGCCAGGAGCTGGTGATGACAACTGCGTTTGCCTTTGGGTGGCTTCTGCCATCTACCAAGGGGAGGGGAGTACAGGAGGCATGTGCTAGGGCCCACCTAGCACAGTAATGCGCAGACCCTTGTTCTAAGGGATGGGCAGAGGACAAACAAAAGGGCTTAATCAGTAACCTTTGAGGGGCTCTTGTGTTCACGGCCCAAAAGGAGGCTCTGTAGGTGATTTTTATCAACAGGTCTTATGTATGGCACCTTTGCCTAGTTAATCTGACCGAGCTCACCACGTACCTGGAGATACCAGACATACTATGACAAAAACAGAGGACAGGGAAGTAACAGAAAAGTATCAGCTCTACAGGAGCCCTCGGAGAACCTGCAAGCAAGGCAGTGTGGGGCCCGCGTTTCACGAGGTGAGTCAGACAAGCCCTTCAGGAAGGACGTGACTGGAGCAGTCTTGGCGGATGTTTGGATCAGGGGTCAGTGGTGAGAAGGCAGGAGGAAAGTCCAGGTCAGGAACACAGGGCTCTGCGTTTTAGAAAGGCAGGAGGGAAGGGAAGTGTCGGCAGTGAGGAAAGGGAGCCATTGTCCCCGTGAAAGCCCTGTGGTTTCATGCTGCCCTGTGCACGCACGTGCTTCCTCCGGGGAGGGGATTAACGGCTCTGAGGCCCTTTTCTAAGAACAGGATGTTTGTTTTTCCCTTTGAGACTCCGGGGGCTTTCATTACTTCAAAATTTTAATCTCTTGGCTTTTCTTTTCCATAACGTGAAATTCCCTTTGCGATTCTTTTTGACAAGAGCAAAAATACTGAAAAGATTTCCCAAGTTAGAGTTGGAGGAGGTGGTGTCTGGGACCATTTTACTCTTTCTTGGCTCCTGACAAGGTCATTGTATCACCTCTGCCTCTCATTGATGTTGAGACCGAGGCGTATTAGTTCCTCTTGGTGCTGTTGGCCCTCTAGCCAGGTAGTCTGGAACAGCCATTCCATCCTCACCCAGCTTCCACGGCAGCCCTCACATCACCCAGTAGCAGCAGTTACGAGCACGGACTGGAGTCCAGCTGTGGCTGAGATCTCAGCTTCTCCTCCTTCGGGCTGACTGACCTAAGACTTACTGTGTTTTTGGACCATAAGATGCACCTAGGTTTTAGAGGAATATAGGGGAAAAAATTTGAAGCAAAAACGTGGTAAAATATTTAATAACATAAATAACATAATATTTCACCAATGTAAATGTAAACAGAACTCAGCAGCATTAACAACCATTATTCCTCGGGGGGGGGCGTCTTATAGTCCGAAATGCCGTAATCTAAGACTACCTAAGAGGTGTGTGTTCTAATACTCACTGCCTAGCCCATGGCCAGCAGTGTAAATTCCTTAGAGAATCAGGCATTTCAAATTTGCCGCTTTCTAGAGGAGCCCCAGTGCACTTGGACTTGGAGTTGTGGTAGCTGGGGGCAAACCCACTCATCTCTCATGATGGAAGGTGGAGCAGGGGTTAGGGATTCAAACACATCTTATGTTCACTGTGCGCCATGTGTTTGGTGAGGCAAGGAAATGGATAAGACCCAGTGCATGTTCATAGAAGGGCTCTCAGCCTAATCTGAGGGAACAGTCACTCATTCGGTGGACAAATATTTATGTACAGATGACACGGGGGGAGCTGGCCGTGGAGGTGGATTGAGAGTGGAATGGCCACCACCAGTTTCCAAACACACGCAGTGGCTGGTGTGAGGTGGAGAAGCCAGGTTTCAGCCCATGGAACAAACATGGGTGATTGTCAAGGGCTGCAGGATGGGAGCATAGCAGGGAAATCTGTGTCTTCACCCCACTTGAGAAGCCTAGATTTGAGGATATGCTATAGAGGCAAAGGATGAGGAACTTCACTTTCTGGGTGGCTTGGGCCACGTGACCATAGCCTGAGTTTCTGGACACCTGTCAAACCTGTTATTTTGGATCATTCAGTGTTACTATTGCTGGAGCTGGAGTTTTCAGAGAATAATTGCTGACTTAGATTTTATTTTATTGTATTGTATTTTTTTGTGAGCAACTAGCAACTTTATGAGGTACTCTCTTTTGAGCAGAGTCTAGAAGGAAAATCCTGGCTAAAATTTGCTGAAAACTTCAGGTTCCCTTCCTCTATTGATGTAGTCCTTGGAGCTTCACAAACAAAGTGAGATCTAATGGTTATGGAAGCGTGGGAGCAATTCACAGTCATGGCCTTACTTGGTTCGTATCCACCAAACTAGAATGCCTGCCTTGCTCCTTCTGACGGAGTCCATGCCAAGCTCATCATGATGAATGAGCCAGGCAGTTTGAGAGAACCTGTCCCCCTGCCAGGGACCAGGGTCCACCCTGAGTCCTTCCCCAATAAGTCACTTTAATGGGGAGGAAGGACGAAATGGCCCCCCTGCAAAAGTACAGACTTGGTATTTTGTGAGGGGGATGTTCTGTCTTCCCATTTCGCTTCTAGAAAGTCTTTCAAATAGTATAGTCAGATCCTATAAATGTAAAGAATGTTTGCAGATTAGCAGCGAGTCTCCCATATGGTATTTGTGGATTTCTATATAATCAGGGTTGTAAAAGAAAAATAAATACAAGCTGTAGCTGAATCATACATGAGAAGCCTATTTATAAATAATTGAAGGTGAGATATATCATAGACTCTCTGAATGGGTCTATAAAATATAGTCTGCCTGGCCAGGCTGCAAGTTCATTTGCATGACAGGCAGCTGGGACTGGAGCTAATGGAGTTTTACAGTCTGAGGGCATGTATAGTTCTGTCTTCAGTTTAGATGATAGGAGGAGAGGATGAGAATCTAAAAATAGAAAAGGCATCTTCTTATCTTCTCATGGGTGGAGTAAAACAGACTGAAAATATGAAAAGCATCTTCAGGATGCTGTTCGCTGGATGTTCTCTAGTTACATTTATTTCTGTCTTAGATTTTCATTGAAGTTCAGTGTTGAATTTATAATATATGATTTTTGTTTCTTGAATTTTAAAATTCTTTGGATGACTGGGAAAAGCCTCCCACAGACATTTGCCAGGGGTTGACACGAGCACCCTTATTATAGTGATGTTTTACTGTTTCTGATACTGAAGGCTGGCTGGTCATCTTTATATTAGGAAAAACACAGCTCTCTCTTCAAATGGAAAGTCTTCTAGGGCAAGTCTGAACATTTTTATAGGTGAATGTGACACAAGGAAATAAGCGGTGATAGTGTTCCTTTATCTGGTATTTACATGCCGGAATGAACAGGTATGGAAGTACCACCCGTGGTCAACCGTCAGGTGGACTCAGAGAGTCAGGGCTGCTCCTCCTGTGAGACCCCTGTCCCCATTCACGTCCCTTCCCCGTGGCAAACCATTCCATCATTCCAGAAACCTGGCCTTTCTTTTGGAGGAGCCAAAGTCTGCTTCCCTGTAGCTTCTGCTCAGTAGCGCTAGGGCCTTTTCCATTATGGTGAAGTGAATCTTTCGGATCCCAGAAGCTTTCTGTCCCCTCCGTATCTGGGTTTTCTTGAAGCTGCTATATTCCTTCAGCTGTTTCTCATGTGTCACAGCCAAGTTCCTCTGCTCCTGCTGGGAGCCCTCAGAACACATCCAAGCGTAGTCTTCGTTCCTTCCGAAGTGAGGTGCCGGGGTCAAATGTAGTTTTCCGGGGCTTATCGCAGTGGAATTGTCTTCTCATTGGCAGCAGAGAGAAATACTCTGAAGATGCTTGGGGGTGGGTAGGTGGTGGAAGGTTCTTGGCCGCCTCATCGTCCTTCCCAGGGACTGTTGGGGGAATAACTTAGTATTTTTGCTTGGGGCCCAGATGGTGCAGTGATACTGTGTCCTGGTGCTAGGAAGGAGGGCACACTGCTCAACGGCGGGACCGTGCAGAGGCAGAAGCTAGGATGCCCTTGAAGGATGCGACCGCTAAACAAGAAAGGGGAAGTCCGGTGCAGGCTCACTTCCTGAAAGCAGAAGGCAAAGGCCTGAAGGCCCCTCGGGATGATTATGCCCCCTCCCTCCACCTGCCCCTGTTTTTAACACGTGTGTTTTAAATTAACATTGCAACCTATTTTGCAGGATGCAAAACATTTTTCATCCTGTCTCTCCACTAAGAATGATCTAAAAACAAATAGCAGACAAACCAAACATTCCTTTCTTAAAATAAATGGAATTTTTAAGAAAACCTCAATCTCTGTTTTTGTTTTTGTTTTTCCAGATCCCCGTGATTTGCCAATACAGTCAGCTCCTTGGTAATTGAGGAACTGATGTTTTTGGTGTGTCACTGTGTTATATCCCCGTGATTTCCCCGCCTCCTGGCCACTGCCCTGCTCTGGTCTTTCCAGCAACACCCTGTTTACCAAAAATATGACAAAGAAATGAAACGAAGGGCCACTTCTGTTGTTCCTTCATTGAATTATTATTGCCGAGGTGGCTTCTCTAATGAATGCTGTCACTTAGGCTTAAATCAGTCACCAGTAAGAAACTGGAATTGGCCAGCCTAGGGCAGGAGTGACCATGGGCCCGGTGTCTTTCTTATCAAAACTGGCTTTAACTTCCTCTCCAGTCCTTTTGCATTTTGGAAACCTTGGGTTTCTCCCAATTCCTGTAAGTGGGAGTCTGCACTTACAGCTAGATTTCCATGCCTGCACATCTGCCGGGCAATCTCTGACCTTGAAAGAGAGTAACAAGCCATTGACTGGGGAATTGAACCCTTTTGTTGGGGAATCTGTTCTCTCCAGTGCCAGGACCTGGGACCTTTGTTTTCAGATGCATCTAATTTCCCAGGTGAATACTATCTTGAGTGTCATCTAAAGGAGAAAGAGGAACAAACAGTTAACCAAGAACTCTGAGAGAGGGAATTAACGATTGTGGAGAGTTCAGATTTCAAGGTCAAGGAGGGAGGTGTTGAGAAAAGGCTACACATTGGAAGATTCTATTTCTTCTCTCCCTGCCTTTTCCTTTTCCCTCCCTCCTTCCTTTTCTTCCTCACTCCGTTCCCCCCCCCCCCACTTTCCTTTTTTTTCCTCTTTGTTTATTTCAATTTGAGGAAGGTAGTAGGAGTAGAGGAATTACGGCAATGAAAGAAAGCTGGAGAATGGGAGAGACCCGGAGAGACGTGGGTGTGGGCAGGCAGCACCTTAGGATGGCTGAGTACCTGGTAGTTACTGATGGGGTCAAGTCCGACTGAAACACAAAGGCTAGAGATTCTCTGTTTGGCCTACGAAATACCCACGAGGGCTTGCTCACCACCTTCTGCTCTAACAATTTGCTTGTGTCCTGTAAGCCCTTGGAATTTAGCTCTTTTCTCTTCTCCCTCCACCACCATGACAAGAATGGCCTTCCTTGGGGGCAAGGAGCAAAGATTTGGAATGTCCCCCTGACTCAGGCTGCCCCACTCTGATTCATCCCTTACTCCACCTACTTCCACAGCAGTCACCCACCAGCCACCTGGAGCCCAAGTCTCCTTTTCTGAAAATAGCAAGGAGGGACAGGATTTTGTGTTGCAGTATTTAGGACCATTCCACCATAAAATGTGGCCTATTTGTGTCACCAGCCACCTCCCAAACAGAGAGCTGCGTGCCCCGGGCCCCGGGCCCCGCCTGCCTGTGCTTTCCTCCATGTGGACACCCTGTGGTGGCCATCCCCCAGGGCCCTGGTGTCAGTGACTTCTAGGTTCAGGGGGCTTTTCAGGGCCAGTGTATAAAGTTGGCTCTACAAGAAAGTGCAATCTGAGCCCCAAGCAACCCATCCGTTTATCTTTTTTAAAAAAAGTAACTAATGCACTGGAAAATCCAAAAACATAAATGGCTATACAGTGACAAGTTTCTCTCTCACCCTCACCCCCTCTGTCCACTTCCTGCCTCTGTGGGCCACCACGTGTTCGTTACTTGTGTGCTTCCAAAGGTGCTTCACAGACAACCAGCCAACACAAACATGTTGACACACTTGTGCACCTACCTTTTCTCCCTTTGAAGATATATAGCCTTGAAGGTCTTTCTGTGTCAGCGCAGAAAGACCTGTTTCATCGTTTTGTAGACCTGTGTGATATTCTTTTGTATGGACTCACCTTAGTTTATATATATCGGTAGACTGGTTCTTTCCAGCTCTAGGCTGTTATAAACTGTGCTGGACTGATAACTTTGTACATACATGATTTCCCAAATACGTATGTTGAATAAATCTCCATAAATGTCCACAAGTGGAATTCCAGGGCCCAAGGCATGAGCCTTGCGGTTTTGGTAGGTATTGCTCAACGGCCTTCCGTGGAGGTTAGACCTGTTGGAACGTGTGCCATCGCTGGGTGCAAGGCCTGTTCCCCACCCTCATCACCATGTCTTACCACACACTTGCGTCTCAAACAGCTTTGAAGTGTGTCCCCTTCATGCTTTGGGAGCTGACTGAATTCCCAGGGAGTGTGCTCATTAAGTGTCAAGACTTCAAGTTCTAGAGCCTGGCCATTTGGCTTAGCGTCTGGTTGCCACATGGCCTTGGCGCAGTGACTCAATGTCTGCACCTCGGTGCATCAGCTGTAAAATGGGGGTGTGAACAGTGGCAGCTTCGTGAGTCTTGTGAGTTAATACACGTCACAGGTTGGGGCAGTGCCCACTACATAAACATTTACTGTGGTATTCAGTGTCCGTGATTCCCAGGAGACACGCGTACCCTCTCCAGGCCCAGCCACTTCGTTACTGGTGAAGAAACAGCCCCTTGGGTTTCTGCATGAGTGATGGCAGGGAAGATACTGAGAGAGCAGTGAGCCTGGGAAGGAAGCAGGCAGGGAGGTCCACTGGCTGATAAGTGAGGGAGCCCAGAGTATTTAGGATGGAGGGGCAGAAGCAGTCAGCGTAAGAAATCTTTGGATTGTCTCTCCCGGGATCAAGCCTGATTGGCCCTGAGCTGGAGGAGAAAGATAACAGATAAGATTGAGGGGTTAGGATCAGAGCTCTCAGATATTTCCCCTTGCCTGTGCCAAATTGAAAACATCCACTCATCTAAACTTGTAAAGCTGACATTTTTGCCCCAGTTCCTTCTTTAAAAAGCATCCAATGTGTTTGGGAGCTCTTAGCACTGGCACAGAGCAGAAAGTTCGATACAAATTACTGTTTCCAAAATCTAGAAGCCTATGTCCCTATCATGCAGTAAACACTATGTAAATATTTGTCGAAAGGAAAATGCTTTTTAAAATTTGTTCTTTCCTCTCCCACTCTCCAGAATCTCATTGCCAGCAGCTTATTGAGCCTACACTCACTAACCTTTTCCCTGCTTTTTTCCTCTATATTTTGTCACTTCCCTGCCACCTTTGGTTCCATGCCACTGACCTAAAACCCAGCTTTTACCAGGCCGAGCAAGCCTCTGCCAAGGGGCCTGCAGTGCCCATGGCCAGGCAGGGACAGTGGACTGGGTGTTCCTCCTGGAGCATTCTGACTACTACAGGCATTTTTTTCTCCCCCTTCCTTACTTCCCTCCCCTATGTCCCTGGTCCCCAGCCGTTCAAGTAACTGGTGAATGTGAGTGATCCTGAGAGAAGCAGAGAACTGTACCCTGGCTGCTGGGACTTTACAGCTTTTCATTTGTCTAAATAATGGGACATGGCCTGCCTCAGTTTCTGGCCTTGCATAACACTCACAGCACCAGCTGACCGCAGGCAGCCAGCCCTTACGTGCCCTTGAGTGGGGGCGGACACACTGTATCTTTCCATGGAAGCCACCCTCTCGACTGTATGTGGGAGGACAACTCCACTGGGCAGCTGTCCCTCAGGGCTGCTCCCAGCTTCCGCAGGAGGCTCCCCAGCTGCTCCTACAGGCAGTTGTGGCGCTGGGCCCGGCTGGCAGAAGGCAATGCCATCCACCCCCAGGTGGCAGGGACCCTAGGCTGTGGTGCACTTATAGGGGAAGGAACTTCTGAGGTGGAAGCAGGAAGACCGGGTGTTTAAACTTATTGCTGGGAGACCCACATGAGAGCTACAACTATGAGAGAGAATGTCTTCCTAGGATTGAGTTCCCTGTCTTCTCTCTCAGTATCAAGTGTCTCTTTGAATAACAGTCTCCATGCATCTCTAACCTGAAATGGGCAAGTAGGACCCACCCCCCGCCCCAGGCCTGTCCATGTGGTCACAACACAGCACTTCAGAGAGGCTGAGCCAGTGCCTTAGTTGGGAGTAAAGAGAAATCGAGAGGTGGTGGCTGAAGAGCTCTATTTGGCAGCTTTGAGGTTGGCCTGCTGTGGGTGCAGATCCTCTCCTGCGGCCTCGGCCTCCTCCCCGTGCCGGCAGCCTGTGGGGATGTGTCTCCAGTTCAGCAGTCTACCCTCTCAGGCCTGGGTGTAAGTGGCTTCCCCAGCAGAGCCACCTGTCACCTTGCCCATGGGTGCTGGGGCACAGTTCTCGCCACCTGCTTCAGGGAAATGAATTTAAAACTCATGCTGAAAGGAAAGAGTGATGGCCGACGGGAGCCAGCCTCCAGCTGCTGCAAAGCAAGTGTGGCTCTCCAAGCCGCTGTCTAACGCACCCTGAGGAGCGTTTCTTTATTTACTTGCCCTGCAGCCCGGGATGGGTCACGGCAGAGCCATTGCAGGAGTTCCCGCGGCCGGACGGTATGTCGCTGTTCTTGTCAGCTGATGTGACTGGAGCTGGAGAGTTCTTTTCAAGGATGAAGATTTCTCATCTGTAAAACAAGAGCCCCCAGTCCTTTCTGTAGCTCATCACCTGCAACCTCGTCATGCAGCCTGGGCAGGGAGGCTGGGTTAGTTTTCAGACTGCCATCAGTGTAGTGGCTTACGGCACTGCCCTTTTAATGCCTCACGTTTTCTGCCAAACAGGAATGTGGGCAGGGCCTTGGCTCCCTGGTCTCCTCAGGATGTGAACCGGTGTCAGAACAGTTGGGGAAAGATCCAGTCTCGGGTTCCCTTAGGTTATTAGCAGAATTCAACCCACAGGCCATCTCTCAGCGTAGCTCAAAACCAGTAAAGGGAATCCCCCTCCAGTTCACCCAGATGGGATCTCTTATAATGGAACCTAGTCGAGGTGTGGCATCCCATCCCCTTTGCCATGTGCTGTTGGCTAGAAGCAAATCACAGGCTCCGGCCACAAAGGCTTGAAGCCCCGGGGGCAGATCACGGGTTCCCTGGGAGCTCTCCCTTGGACAGGGTGAGGATACAAACTTACCAGTCAATGTTTCAAGAGGATTTCCAAGTGCAGACCCAGCCTATTCTGTATGATCACACTTTTTTCTTTGACAAGAAGCTCTTTTTCTTCCATATCAGAACACCTCCAAACCCTGACACCCTGGACCGCACAGTTCTTTCTGCCCAGCTGGGTCTCAGCTCCTACTCTTTCCTGTATCAGCTGACTGTTATTGAGAAAGAGGTTTTTTTTTGTTTTTTTTGTTTTTTTTTTTTTAATTGTTGTCTTTTTGACTTTGAATCTTAGAATTTTCTCATCTGTAAGAAAGCATTTCATTAAGATTTTGTTGGATACTAGCATATAATATAGTCACTGGCACTTAGTAAATATTTCTAGCCCCTTTCCTCATAGAAGTAATCATTTTATTGCACTAATTTTATTTATCTACAAAACTCAACAGCATGATATTGGTCTTGCTAGCTCGAATGCCAAAGCAAAAGAGAAAATATATTTTAAGACAAGTTCGGCTGAATGTAAGGAGCCGAGATCACTCTGGGCATGTGCTGCCAGAGCTCTTATCATAAAGGAAAAGGACTAAAATCTTAGGCATGTCTAGAAAATTCTGCCCATGGCCATGTTTAAAAAGCGCTGATGACATAGGTTTGGTGCTTTTCAATCTCTTTCTCTTTTTCTTTTTCTTTCCCCCTGAAGTAAGACTGAGCATCGCAGGCCCTCGTTAAGATTTATGTTTTTATCCTGCTTCATGGAGGGAAATAATGCCCTAAAGCTTGGCTTCAGGTGGGAACCGGCCCTGCCCGAGGAGGGAGCCTAGAAGGGTCAGGCGATTCTAACCTGCCTTGGTTCCTTTTCCAGGTTTCTCCAGGTTGTGGAAGGGGCTGGATGTAGTAACCGGCTCCTCAGAAAGCCCCACTTGGCTGTAACCACAGGAGGGTCTCTCCAACCTTCACCTGCCTTCACGGCCACTTCTGAAGCTACTTGAGGAAAATGGTGTGACAGTTCCTATCGGAAAGGCCCATCGGGAACATAGAGAACCTCTGTGAAGGAAGCGGCCCTCTTTCCCTTCTGCAGAAGTGACATTCTCAAATTCCAAAATGCCAGCCAAGACCCCAATTTACCTGAAAGCTGCCAATAACAAGAAAGGAAAGAAATTTAAACTGAGGGACATTCTGTCTCCTGATATGATCAGTCCTCCCCTCGGAGACTTTCGCCACACCATTCACATCGGCAAAGAGGGCCAGCACGACGTCTTCGGAGATATTTCCTTTCTCCAAGGAAACTACGAGCTTTTACCTGGAAACCAGGAGAAAGCTCACCTGGGCCAGTTCCCTGGGCATAACGAGTTCTTCCGGGCCAACAGCACCTCCGACTCTGTGTTCACAGAAACGCCCTCCCCTGTGCTCAAGAATGCCATCTCCCTCCCGACCATTGGAGGGTCCCAAGCGCTCATGTTACCCTTATTGTCACCTGTGACATTTAATTCCAAGCAGGAGTCCTTTGGGCCAGCAAAGCTACCCAGGCTTAGTTGTGAGCCTGTCGTGGAGGAAAAGGCTCCTGAGAAAAGCAGTCTGTTGGAGAATGGGACAGTCCACCAGGGAGATGTCTCGTGGGGCTCCAGCGGGTCCGCATCGCAGTCCAGCCAGGGCAGGGACAGCCACTCCTCCAGCCTCTCCGAACAGTACCCCGACTGGCCAGCTGAGGACCTGTTCGACCACCCCACCCCGTGCGAGCTTGTCAAGGAAAAGACTAAATCGGAGGAGTCTCTCTCTGATCTCACCGGCTCCCTCCTCTCCCTGCAGCTCGATCTCGGGCCCTCATTTTTGGATGAGGTGCTGAATGTCATGGATAAAAATAAGTAACAGGACACCTCCAGCTGTCTCTTTGAAATGAAAGGTCTCAAACAAACAAACAAACAAACAAACAAAACACTCAACAACAATGAACCACGGTTGCAGAGAAGAGCTTCACTGGCTATTTGCAGTTATGTGATGGGTTTTCTAAAGTAATGTTCCTACAAAGTATTTTTTTACTTTCTATGCCCTATTTGCAAAAACAGTTAAAGAAAAAAAAAAGACCTGGCGAAAAGAGGAAGTGAGTCGGTCAGAACCCATTTTCAGCAGGCATGGCTGATGCTCAGCTCACATTTTTTGTTTGTAGACACATAGGAACCTGCTCAGCCAGCATGGGCACTGGCTACAAAGGGCTGCCAAGTCACAGTGAGGAACTTGACAATACTCTGGCATTTTCTGAGCAAGAGGAAGTCAAAATTAATTTAACACCTATGCCTTTTTTCTAGACTCTATATGGTTGTTTGGGCTCACCATAGCAGATTCTTCAGTGTTAAAACTTTTCTCTGCTTTCACACTTGAACAACTTTATGGGCTTGGGGGATTTTCTTGTAGCTCTTATATATCTCTATATAATATGTTGATTTTGTGGAATTTTGACTGTCGGCGACATGTTGGTAAGACACAAGCAAAGTGTTACTGTAACTAAGTTATTTTTAAAGTTAAAATATATTTTTATGTGCCTTTGGCTTTTTATTGCAGAGTCTACATTTTATAGACACTACAGCAAATGTCATCATTTGACTTGATTCCATTGTGGTTCCATTGTAAGCTGCACATGTGTATGTTTGGAAAAGTGTATTCATACTTTAGCTTTATTTCCCTTTTTCTTCACCTGTTAAACTTTCCGTAGCAGCCACCGATGGATCGTCAAGTGTAAAGGCACAGGTCACTCCTGACGCTTCTGCAGAGACTGTGGGCTACACCACGTAATGTTCTTTGGAAATATGGGTATTTTAGTGCAGTACATACTTGCATTTCATAGGTACTTCATAAAACACAATAAAGAGTAAATGTTAAAATGAACTTGCATGATTATAGTAATAAACAAAAGCAAAATAATAATATTTTCTTTTATATAGTCCAGAGATAGAAAGAAATTGCTTCTCTAAAATGTATGTGAGTCTTTCAAATAAGGTAAGAGGTGATTTCCATCCACACTCAAAAACAAACATGTGAGATCAGATTTTTTTTTTTTTTTGAAGTCAACACTGATGACAACCAACCTTTCAAAACTCATTTCTGTGACTCTCCCCCCCCCCCTTACTTTAACACACTCTATGGCAAACTCTCACAGGCCCAATCCCATCCCTACAGGACAGGTGTTTCCTCCACGGGGCAGGTGCTACGTAGACATGATTAAGAAGGCTAAAGCAGGGCAGCAGAGAGCGCCTGTCCCTCCAGGAGCCAGACACTCCCTGAGGCTGTCAGTTAAGGAAACGGTAACAGGAAACGCACACACATTCCCATCACCTTATTAACCACCCCTCCCCCCTTAAAGACAAATGCTTGCACACAATAACTTTAATTTATCCTTGAAATAGAGCCCTGAAATGACTTCCTCTCCCAAATACTTCAATGATTCCCTCAACAGGTTTGGGGTTGTAATTCTCCGTTCATCTGCAATAACCTTTGAACTGCGAGTGAGCAGAAGCCAGGACGGCTACGTAGAGGAGGAAACCAGTTCCCTCAGAGCATCGAGTGCCTGCCTGGATTTCCTGGCTGTATTTCCATCCCACGATTTCCCAGTGTTCTTTTTCTGTCGAGCACACCGCCCTCATAGCTTACAGACAGACTTCCCAGCCACTTCTAAATCTGGTGAATAAGAAGACTCTGCTGTATCTCATTTTTTGCCAAACTCTTTCAACATGTTCCCCATCTTAATTATATACATTCTCATTTAACTTTTCATTTGCAGCATGACCTCAAGGAGAAGATTGAACTATTAGGTGAAATGATGAGAAATGTCTGCCTTTTCCCTGCTCTCTCTCTGACATGTGGAGAACAGTTCTGCTAGGGTTGGGTTTGCTCAATAGAATTCAGGTGATGATGCATCCTTGCAGGTACTTAGCCATTACATAGGGCTCCCCTGAGCCCTTTCACACAAAAAGTCCGTACTATAAGGTTAGGTAGAGTTGAGATGGCAACAAACATGCCCCTATTACAGAGGATACGAAGCCACATCTGGCCTATGCATGATTTTGTTGAGTCAGTTCTGTGGCATCCCTTCTAATGTCTGGCCCCTCTTCCGGGGCGCAGGTGCAGAGCTGGCTGGTGGTGGCTTTCTCCTGCAAAAAGGCACTTTTGACTGGCACCTGCTGAGAACTGAATTGGTACTCTCAGCCTGTGATCACTCTACTTTAGCCTAATTTATCAAGATGCACTTTATTTGCACACTGGGGATGGCAAGCCACCTGTGACCCATGCAATCTGTGAGAGTAGAGACCCTTCACATTGTAGCTGGCAGGGTTCTTGTGCGGGGCTATCCCTGGACAGAGACTTAACAAAGGACAAAATATTTCCACCTGAAACTATCTGCTTAAAAAAATCAAAACATCAGAGTACTTCACAATTATAATGTTGCTGATTATCACATTTCAGTGAATCAAAGTCACTGTCAAAAAAAAGAAAAAAACAAAGTCACTGTCAACAACAAAACCTGACGTGGTTGGGCCAAGAAGAAACTGGGGCTCCAGAAACAGTCCATTCCCTTTTCATGTTACTGAAATGTACCATTTTTTCCTCAAATCTCCACAAAACACTTGAAATCGTGGGCCGGAGGAAATCTATGAGTCCGTGAATTAACTTGATAAGTATTTTAAAACAGACAAAATAACATGACATATTAGATGATGTTTCTGATCCTCCTACTATGGAACCTGGAGAGAATCAATTTTACTGGGAAATATATAAACAATAGAGTGAATAAACATGATTGTTTCGCTCTAATAAGAGTTTCTCCTTTGGAAATGTGTTACCAGCCTGCTCCCAAATTTAATAGTTGCAATAAATTCTCAGACTTTAGAATTAGCCCACCAGACTAATACGAATGAATGAGTGTTATTTTGTTCTAAGTTAATAAGCTGTATAAACAGGGTTACTGGCTGCTGCCATGTCTCTTCCTATACTTTGGGGTCAGATCCAGCAAAATATGAAGTTTTCAGATGCCAAATGATAAGCTACCGTTGACTCGGGTAGATTTCTGTTTGGTTGTACAGGACTCAATGTCACAGTACTCAAAACTATATTCACACTAACTGATCAGTTCTGGCTAAGCAATACATTTGTTGTCTAAGGTAGAAGGTGGTCTCCCCAAAATATTTTTTGGGGCATGTTTGTTTCATCTGATGATACCTGGAACGTCATGCTTTAGTCTGATGGCACAGCATTTCATCCAACCTTCCATCTCAGAATGTTTAATTTTCACCTTATTTTTAGAGCAAGTACTTATTAAGTAGTAGGCCTGACGTTTCTTACTTGAGTTTTCAGGGAGTGATTCTGTGATAAAAATGCTATCAAAAAAGTCATATGGAAGAATGGAAACTATGCTTATTTTATGAAGTGATGTAGAACACAATGAAATCTGTTTTACAACTACACTGTATTTAATTATCTTCCATTTTTACTTAAAAAAAATCTGATAGTAAATTCACTTGTATTGGCTTCTCAGGGAGGTCTGTAATCCTCAGCCTTTGAAAGTCAGCCAGATTTCTTTCATGGAAAGAATATTGACATGGGTGATAGATAAAAAAAACATCGGCCCAAATCAAAACCACTATGCAGAAGAGAGTTAATATCCCAGAGACTTGCTGTGCAGATGGAGTTTTCTGCCCTGCATCAAGATTAGCAAGGCTGAGGAAGTTCAGTGGGCATCACTCGCACCATAAAATAACTATCGGAGGAGGTCATGAGGCATGTGTGTGACTCATTGCCAGAAGGTCACTGGGGGGGAAAGTGCTTTAGTTCTGGGGAGGGAAAGACTGGGGGTGGCCTTCTGGAAGAGGACATCCCAAAAGGGACCTGAGGGAACTGGTGGTAATTTTTTTTTTTTTTTTTTAACAGAGAGAGACACACTTGGGGGAAGATGATGAGCAAACACACAGATACACTGCATCCTCATAGGGTTCCTACTTAAAACAGTCCTGGAACAGGGATTAAAGTAGAAAATGCTTGGTTCCAGGCCTGAAAGAATTGGGCCTGTTCCTGAGAAGCCTCTCCCAGTGAAATGAGAAGAGGCCGAAGTCGAGGGTTAGAACTGCGTGTGCGATAGGCCACCACGACGTGAAAGTTCATGCACATTCAGTGGGGCCCATGCTCTAACCCGAAGGCAAGACTGGGGACACTGCCACGGGGAGGCTGCTGGGTGTTCAGGGAAAGTCATTTATGATGATGAAAGCAGTGAGAGGGGCTAAGTATCTCCTGAAACGGCACCAGACTGAACAGCCTTGGGCACCTGTCCCACCAGTGATTCCTCACGCCCCCTCTCAGATCCTCTTTTCCCCAGGCTGGATTGTAATTTCCAACTGAGAACTCCCAGATTAAAGCAGAAAGCTCCTCTGGAAATAGAAAGTCCAAATGTCATGGGAAAGTCTCAGTTGAGTAGGAAAACTAAATGGAGTAGAAGGCCCCGATGCTCTCTCAAATTCCTTGAAGTCCAACTCACAAAACTGAAGCCCAGACAGGTGCGGAATTCCTGGACTTCCAGACTCTGGTTTCCTGTCTGAGGATCTGCCTCTTCCTAGGGGTGACTTCTGGGCCAGGCACCCTCCAGGGAAGACCGCATTCACTTGTATAATGAGCCCTTACCCTACAAAGGTCATCAGGAAAACAGTCATCATAGCATAAAAGCACCAAGTCTCCAACATTTACACCACAAATAGCTATGGTGAGAAGTGGGAAGATCCTTTCATGACATTTGGGTCTTGAACAAAGAGTTCCTTGAGGTACCACTTCCCTGGAAAATTCCTTCTTGTAATACAAGTCACAATAAATGTAAAAAATAAATTAATAAATTAAATAAAAATAAATAAATTTAAAAAAACCCAAAGACATCTCCTATGCCTATGACCAGCTTCATTTATAGTGAAGTGGGCAGCACTTCAGTTCCAGGCCTGAAAGAATTGGGACCCTGTCATCAGGGCCACTGGGTGACCCTGGAAAAACAAAACTGCTGAGAACAATTTCTCCTTTGCGTAGTTGCCCCAGGGCCAAAAATTCACCATTAGAGAAGGGTTCCTTTGGATCAGATATTAGCTAGGCCTGGAGTCCCCTTAGAATACTCTAGGAGTATCAGCATCTTGAAGCCATCAACAACAGGATGTGAACTCACCAGGTGTCTACTCTAAGAGCATAAGCTTCAAGCAACAGGACTGGGGCAAGGGAGACACAGGGTAAGAGAGACCAGGGAAAGCATGAAGAGTGCCTTCATTTAATCCAATATTTTGCCAGGGACCCAAAATAAGAGGGTGTGGGGAAAGAGGCTTTTCTAAGAGACTTACCTGTCACCAGATGTGGCCTTCACCAGGGGACGTAACAAAGGTTCTAGTTGGCTGGTCTCCCTGGTGTCGGAGAATAAACACAACTCTTGCAAATGCAATCAAATGTATTTGTCTTTAATTGCAAGACAAATTAGATAGTGCAGGAGAAGATTAATATAAAACTCTCAGTGATTGGCTAGATTCCCCTCTCCCTTTGGGCCACAGGTATCAACGCCTTATTATTGGCTCGATGTCTATGTCGATTATTTTTAAATCATTGTCTAACCCCCTTTGTAGCTCCTCCATCCCACCCATGAACAATGGCATCTTAGTGACCTGCTTTCCTTAAAGAGATTATGATTTTACCCTGAGGTCTTCTAACAGTTTTTCTGCATTCTAAGGTAAATAGTCATAATGTCCCAGAAACTCACGAAACTTCAAAAAGCCTGAGATAACATTAATATTACATATTGAATTTTTCAGAATAAATAGTAATGTTCAGGCATATCTTTGTAAAGTAAGCAGAAACGTTGATAACAGTGCAAGAAGAAAATTGCTAATTATCTTCTAACCTCTACTTTCATTGCATAAAAGTAAAATTGGGGCGGGACTAGAAACAAGAAGCAAAACATTTATGGTTCTCTGGCCTCACATTTTTCACCATAAATGGCAAGAAGGAAGTGCATAATCTTAGATATTAGATTAGCATCCAATAAAGTTCCCCCACCGTTGAAGCAGACCAAGGCCCTGTGACCAAATAAAGCACTGTTTGTGAAGATTCACTCTGAAGTGAATTCTTTTTCTTTTTTTTTTTTTTAAAGTGGTGCCTTCACTGTTGATTTAAATTGCTTATTTTCAACACAGTTGGCTCTCTGGCTTTTATAAGCACATTAAAAATGGATTAGATGTTCTAGGTAATTGAGGGAAAAAAAATGTGTCATAATAGAAACAGAGAGAGGTAGGTTTTGCTGTGGAAGAGGAGATGCAAGTCTTCCTACCCAAGACTCCACTCCTGGAAATTGCTCCAACCCGAAATAAACAAAAGATTGCCAGTGAAATGGCTTCCCAGGGTGAGGTGCCCACCCCTCTAATGAGCCACAAGCCACATGCTAGACATGCTTAGGAGACACTCTCCTTTCTTTCTGTCCCCAACCATCCAAGCATATTTTCCCGGGAGAGACTCCTCAGCTCCCCAGCTCCAACTCTCCCTTCAAGTCCTAGGAGAAGGTCACAGGAGAGGAAGGAGCCAGCTGTCTGGAAGATGGTTTGGAGATCCTGCCTGGACATGCCCGAGAAACACATCTCTGGGTCTCTTGTCCTTCCAACAGGGCTCCTCCCAAAGGCTGACATTGCTATTATCACACCGTATGATGGTTTATGAACAAGATACCCGTGGTGAGCTACATAGGAGTCCCCCGATACCCAGAGCATCAGGTCCTAATCCCCAGAACCTAAAAATGTTATCTCATTTGGAAAAGGGGATCTTTACAGATATGATTGAGTTAAGGATCTTGAGATGGGGAGTTATCCTGTATTATCCAGTTGGTCCCTAAATGCCATTGCAGTTGTCCTTATCAGAGAGAGGTGAAGGAAAATTTGGCACACAGAGGAGGGGAAACAAACTACAGAGGCAGAGATTGGTGTGATGTGGCCACAAGTCAGCCTGGAAGAGATGAGGAACAGACTCTCCCTTAGAGCTCAGAGCTTCTGGAGGGAGTGCGGTCCTGCTGACCGCTTGATTTCAGCCCAGTGATGCCAGCTTGGGGCTTCTAGCCTCTAGAACTGGGAGAGAATAAATTTCTGTTGTTTCAGGCCATCAGATTTGCAGCCATTTGTTAAAGCAGCCACAGGAAACTAATGCAAAACCTAAGCATGGGAGATCGTGCAGAAAAATGGAGTATTTTAAGGATAGAGAATGCTATGGATTGAATTATGTTCTCCTTAAGTTCATATGTTGAAGCCTTAACCTCCAACATGACTGTCTCGGGAGACAGGGCCTTTAAAGAAATAATTAAGGTTAAATAAGGTCAGGTCATAAGGGTAGAGCCTAATCCAGTAGGATTGATGGCCTTAAAAAAAAAGAGAGAGAGAGAATAAGAAAGATCTCTCTCTCTCTCTCTCTCTCTCTCTCTCTCTCTCTCTCTCTCTCTCTCTCTCTCTCTCTCTCTCTCTCTCTCTGCACATGCACAGAGAAAAGGCCATGAGTACACAGCAAGAAGGTGCCATCTGCAAACCAAGGTGAGAAGCCTTAGGAGAACTCAGCCCACAGCCTTCAGAACTATGCGAGAATATATTTCTGTTGTTTAAGCCACCCAGGCTATAGTGTTTTGCTATGGCAGCCCAAGCAGGCTAGTACAGAGAGTTAATAAAAAGTCACCCCTCGAAGATTTAGGTTCTTTAAGGAGATAAGTCCAGATGACCCCACCTCCCCAGACCTCAGTCTCCACTATTAGGAGAGGAGTTTACACTGACTCAGGTGTGCTCAGGCTGGTGTCAGGGAAGGAGAGAACCTTCCAGACAGGAGGTCAGCAGGAGCAAAGCCTAGCTCTGCAGTAGTGTTTCCAGAAAGCATCCCCTTGTAAGTGCGAGAGACAAAGCAGCTTTCATGTGCCTTGTGTTCAAACGGGATAACAGTGTCTAATCAGACACAGGTGTGAATCCTCAGCCCTTGGGAGCGAAGGCAGCTACCTTCAGGTTAACTTGTCACTGTCACTCACAATTGATTGTTGCTAGTGTAATGCAAGTCAAGCATCTACAGGGTGGGCAAACTTGGGGGAGATGGAGGGAAATAAAAAATTTAAAACATGTTTTGAGGCTTGTTTCCTGCCCCAGGCAGCATTTGATGTGGGCAGGGGCCCGCTTATCCCTGTCATCCAGATAACAACAGAAGGAAAGCAGAGAAGACTGCAGAGGGGCCCTGGGCTGTTGCTCGGCTGTTGTCTGGGAGATTTTCTTCGGTAGCTTTATGCCTCAGAAGTGTCCCTTCCCACACCAATGCCAGGCAAAGTGAGATCAGCCTTCCCAGGATGCAGAGGGCGAATCAAAGAAGCAGCCAGAGGGTTCACTGAGGCCCAGGAGTGCTGTGAGGGGCATTGTAACCGTCCTTCCAGCAGCTGACGGGCAAAGAGACTGCCAGGGTGCTGGAGGTAGAGCCCCGCCAAAGGAAATGGAGACATTGGAAGGACATTGGAGGGAAATGAAAGGATGGTTATGGCTGACACAGGCCCCACCTACCTGTCCCAGGGGCTGAGGGTTCAATGCCTCGAGGCCCTTGTTAGGCATCTGACAGCCACCCATGGCATTGTGGGAATGAACAAACCCCAGAGTGCTTGCCATCTCACTGACCCCTAACTATTTATGGAACCACCCTGATCTCTTCATAGGACCCAGAGTCCTGCAACCCGAATGTGACACAAACAGGTGAGGGAGAAAGTGTAGCCCTAGAGGGGATTCCGAATGTCACACCAGGTGAAGCCAGACTGCCAGGTGGCAGGGACAGCAGCGGCAGCAGGGGCAGGGCAAACCCTTCACTTGTGACTGTAGGCAGGAGGGGCTCTCAGGACAGGGAGCCTGGGAGGCCCAGGAGCCCTCTAGGGAGTTGAGAAAGACCTAAATAGCCAAAGTCTTCAATCTGACCGGAAGGGCAGAACTGTGACTTGGCTTCTGACCATCATGGCTAAAGCAGTCTACCAGCGTCATCGACTCCTGGAGAATACGGCGCAGAAAACGTGTTCCAGTGTCTCCCGCTGAAAACCGTAGAGCCCTGCCTCAAACCCCTGACCCTCTCTCAACCTGCCGGCACAGTTTACACCCGTCTCCAGTCCCCTCTGTGTCTTTGCAGGAGCTTCTCCTTTATTCCTAACACACTTGCCGCCTCCTCTGGGAAGCCTGCATTAGAATCAGTTGTTGTCTCTTTTTGGCCCCATCACGCTTTGCACAGCGGGCCTCCCGTGGTGTTATAACCAAGCCCATCCCCCCGACGAGGCAGCGCAGTCCTCAGACCTGACTCCCAGCCAGGCACGGAGCTGTTGTTGAAGGAAGGAAAGGATGCGAGAATGAGCCAATGGATAAAAAGTAGACACTAAAGTGAATACTCGGCAAAGGACCTTTTTTTATTAGTCCACAGAAGTTAAGACATCTCAGGTCCCTTGACTGGATGCAAGAGATGCCATACATTCTGAAAAAGAATTTTTGAGGAAAAGAAAACAAGAAATAATGCATGTCTCCAATGTATTGAAAGAATATTTAGACTAATAGGCCTGAAACTTTTTAAATATACATATACTTGCAAATGTTCCCATGGACCAGGACTGTTTGTCCATGTTTACACATTTTTATTGTTTACCTTATAAAAGAATATAGTGCTATAGGAATTTATTATTGTTTGCTACAGTAAGATGGAGCCATTACAGCTTGTAAAATGCTGTTGGTTTAATAAAGGACAAGAATGTGATTTGCAGCCTGTAAGCACTTGGAGTCCTGGACAAGCCTAAACAAACATTTTTAATCAGTGTTAGTGCTTTATGAAATTTTTAATCTGCCACTTAAGAAACACTAATGTGCAAGTTGGCAAAAAAATAAGTAAAGCCTGTCACCTTTACCACACATTATCTAAATGAGCTGAAGTAAATGTGTTTCAAATGCCGTACCCATGTGCTGCAGGAATACACAATAAGACAGTGCATTGGCAGCAACTGATTTTGCATCCTAAATGGTGGCATTGGCCACTTCGAGGACAGCCAAAGAGTATCAGGAATAAAGACATATAAATTATTCATAATAACAAAGAGGACACAACACATAAAAATGGACTACCTTGGCTCCTGGTTGTTGGAAAGCAAAAATCACATCTTACACTATCCAAAAACTTATAAAAATGCGATTTGAGCTTACTAGCTTTCTATGGTAAAAATACAGACACAGAGCCAGGAGTCACACATAGCACCCCATCATCTCATCCAACATTGCAGCTGTCACCAGTCACAGGACACTTGATCCACAAGCAAGCAAAGATTTAAAGAGCCAAGTTCCAACCACAGACAGGAGTGCACAGAGCAGGGCACCTCAAAGAATTTCCACTTGTGCCACCCTGGGCATCTGGGCATTCTCAGCATACTATGACCTGATTGTCAGATGCTAGATCTGAGAATGACGGTGAGTGATCTTGGCCTTTTTTTTTTTTCTGTATTAAATATGGGGCTCTTTACTTCATGATTTTCATGGTTCCTGAAGCAAGAAACAAATTCTATGTGAACATGCTTTCTATATATCAAAGAATTACATTCATCGGTTGTGTGTGCATGCATAATGGGGTGTGTGTGTAACACAGAGAGAAAAAGAATGCCTGACGGACTAAGACAGGCAGATGATCAAACAGACAGAGAGAAAGTGTGGCAATTACCTGCCTGAAAATGAGCTGAGGAGTATACAATATTACAAAGCATAAGATGATTTTTGAAAGGGAGACAACAAGGAAGAGCAACCTAAATGAGCAGAAAACATATGGCAAACCTCACACCTGAACAGGGATGGGAGGAACTACAAATGAAAGTAGAGTAACTTAACAGAAAGAAAATAAGGTGGCCCCAAGTAGAACTGTCCCTGGAGTGCATACTCCTGGGCAAATGTTTCTTGCAGGGTCCCTGACTCCATAAACAACTCGATTTTTTTAATGTTTTACAAAATCCATGGGCCTACATGAAGCATAATGATTTATCAATGAAGATTTAGAATAATGGCTAGAGAAGAGGTATTTACATATTTGTTCATTGTCCGATCAGCGTAAGTGAAGAGTACTCACAGTGTCCAGGCACCATCGTTTCCCGTGCGGGTGCCAGAACCACGTCTTTGTGTTCTTTGCTGTTAGACGTGCCAATTCTACCTTTCTCACTGGGAGAAGAGGGTGACAACACTGTAATTAACACTCACAACACAGTGGTTCTTCAGAGCATGTGTGTATTGAAACAGCATAGATCTTCTTGTCTCTGCATTTTCCTAACACTATTTATTTAATGCTGGTTATATCACCACGCACGACGCCTCATTACCCACCTGCCACCGTGAATCCCAGCTTCCAATGACCCTCTCCAGGGTGGCTACTGCCTTCATAGATGATGATCACAAGGGCAAGCCCTACCCAGAGCATGAAGGCAAATGTGAACATTAATTCACTTTCTGATCATATGAAATGTACTATTTGAAATTTTCTAGAATAAACATAGAACAGCATATATTCTGACTGTATCTTCTCTAGAACTCTTTCAGGGATTCACTGAATTCCTCAAATGTGATTTCTTTCCTCATTGACAGAACATCTGCCTTCCACAACCTCCCCCCCCTCCAGAGGGAAGGGGGTAAACAAAGAAGAGTGGTCCCATTATGCAAGATATGTCCATCCCTCACCAACATGGTTTAGACATGGAGCTCAATGTCAACACACAGATTGGCCCCTAGACAGTGCATCAGCCAGAAGGGTCTGCTGGTATTCACAGAGCAATGGTCTGGAGCTCTCTGAGAAGGGCATAGCCTCCTCTGGAGGGTTGCTTAGAGAGGGGTTGACCATCCTGGTGCCCGTGATGGGTGGAGAGCAGGGTACAGAAGGCTGCCATATAACGGAACACAGAGGAGTGAAAGCTGACAGATGGACTCAACACGTGGCATCCCAAGGGTTGGCAGTGGGCCATGGGTACCCCAGAACCCTGAACTTGTGTCGCCTATCTGAGAGTCATTAAAATCACTGTGTCTGCACTTCTATGGAGGCTTAATTTCATGAAATCTCAACAAGGAATGACTGGGCTATCCTGTGGAGCAATTGCTTGTCAGGCCACCCTCCTGGAATCAAGACCAAGCCAGGGGCCTCAGAATGATCCCATAGATATGAGTCCTGGAGTTCTCGGGGGCATCTGGCTGACCCCACTGGTAGATGGGGAATAGAGATCAAAGAACATCCTAAAAGAGAGAAATGGAAACCAAGTTCCCCAAGGACATTGGTCCTAGGACCCTACCCAGATAAGACTGCCACCACAGTTGGTCCCAGGTACCTGAGGGGAACTTTGAAAGTGTTGAGGAAGGTAGTCCAAAATGTGGGAGGCCCTGAGAAGTAGGGCCAGGGACAGATACCCTGAGTCCAAGGGTTGTACGGATGTCAAGAATGACCAGCAACATTATTTAATATCTGGAACAGTTGTGGAGAAAACTGAGACATGAAGCAGTTAAGCAAAATGTCCCATACACAGCTTCTAAGTGGTGGAATCTGATTTGAACCCATACAGTCTGGCTCTTGACCTGTGTTCCCTGCCATGAAAATATCTAAAAAGATTATAGACTTTATATTCAGACAGACATGGGTTTTACTCACCACCCTGACAATACCAGTATGTAACCTTGGGATCAAGCGGGGATAATTGTATACTTACTTCATAGGGATCAGCTAACTTTTCGCATAAAAGATCAGATGATAAATTCTGTAGCCAGTCCATACAGTCTCTGTTGCAACTAGCCAATTCTGTGGGGTGAAAGGAGCCACAGACAATGCATAATTGAATGGGCATTGCTGTGTTGCAATAAAACTCCACACAAAAACAGACAGTGGGCTGGATTTGGCCCACAGGCTTTAGTTTGCCAATAACTTGTTTTGAATGTTAATTCAGAAGTTGCCAATAAAAGTTTTATAATAGTTACCTGTACTCAGTAAACATTCAGTAAGTATTAGCTGTTATTATTATAACAACAAAATGACTACATTTTAAAATTGTTGGTTTAAAGTTCTAGTGTGCTTGCCACTTTTACAATTTTTCTGGTATCACTATTTTGCAGTTACAGTATACATACTTGAGGGGAAATAGTGGGTAGATAAATGTTTCATTACTTGAATTCTTCCTCATTATCATTATTTCTCAAACCCTCTATTTAGAACTATTTTCA
Source organism: Anoura caudifer (assembly GCA_004027475.1). Taxonomy (NCBI): domain Eukaryota; kingdom Metazoa; phylum Chordata; class Mammalia; order Chiroptera; family Phyllostomidae; genus Anoura; species Anoura caudifer. The sequence goes on along the minus strand of PVKU01001866.1, from coordinate 33,835 downwards.
TCTGAAACTGTCATTGTCTTTGAAATATGTGAGTCAGGAGGAACTGGCATCTATTAAATGTAGATTTACTATGTGTTTCAAATGAAATTTTCCATTCCCCTTCATAATCATATTTCAATAATATTAAAAATAGTGAGAATTTTAGATGCTACAAATCAAATTTTTCTTTGAAGCATACAATTTAAGGATACATGTACTACATATATAATCAGCTTTATCATTTTATGTTGCCATTTCTCTAACCATTTATGATATTGTTTATTTGGAATCTACACTGTCCCTTCCTGTACTGCTTCTATGAAGCATTTCTTATCTTTGGGAGATGATCCCTTCCCCATTTCATTCATGGGGTTTAAAACTGCTACCATCAAGGTCAACTGGTCTTAGGGGTGAGCACAGGACCCTAGCTGTGAGCCACAAGGGTTGGTTGCTTCCACTGGTCTTACTTCCAGCTGCTGGGAGGACATTTGTCAGATAGAATGGAACCAAGGAGGGAACAGTGGAGGCCGGGGTAAGGTGACAGAGGCTTATGCTGATCAAGTTCTCGTTTGAATTACCCTGAAAGTCTCCCCAAATCCTTTTATGGCTGGGTTATGAGAGATAATAAATTCCTCCTTTACCTAAACACATTCAGTTGATGCTGGACTACGGGTGATGCAAATCCTCCCCACTTGGCTTATCCCAAGGGGAACTTTCCCATCTGCCGCTCACCAGATGTGTAGCTTTGACATCATAGAAAGTAACTTCTAAAGACTAAATAACGCTTGTTCAAGGGCACTTCTTTCATCTGGAAGAACAGGTGAAGCTGGCTAAGTAAAGAAGAGAATGACTTTGAATGACTTGGCGTGGTGTGGCATTTATGTTTTATAACTAAGACAACTGGAAACATTGTACCCAATTTGGGTGGGTTGGAGCAGGAGGAGAACTTGAAGCTGATGTTAGTAGGCTAAGAGAAACTATGATCTTATAGTTCTGTAGTCAAGGTTTTGTAGCAAAACGTAATTTTTGGAAAACCTAGTAGAAAAAAGGCCAGCGCACTTCCCTGGTTCAGTTTTTGCTCTTTGATGTTTTTCTAGCTCTTCCCTGTTTTCTTGGGATTCATCACGCTAGCATTTGGTAAGTAAACAGATATGGCTATGCATTGGCACAATGGTCCCAGTTCTCTCTGTATTCTCCTGCATTAGACACTAATAGATTGTGGTATTTTGTACCATAACAAAATACCATAAACTGTGTCTTAACCAACAGAAAGTTTGTATAGCTTTGGGGGCTGGAGATCTGAGATGAAGGTGCCAGCAGGGCCACCTGGCTTGCCTTCTCGGTCTATCCTCACGTGGCCTGGAGAGAGAAAGAGAGTAAGCTGTCTGGCATCTCTTCTTACCCTCATGACCTCATCTAAAACTATGTCCCAAAGACCCCACCTCTAAATACCATCACATTGGTTAGGGCTTCAACAGATGCTTGGTGGTGACACAATTTAGTTTGTTGCATTCCCTCAGCAGATTGTTGATATCTAGAGATTAACCTTTTAGTTATTCTAAGAGTTGAGAAGAATCAACTATCCAAATACATTTTCATCTGCTGTTCAAGCTGCAGAATGTGAGGCAATGAGCAAGGCATCTTGGAGCTAGAGATCTGGGTTCAAGCCCAAATCTCTGCCTAGACTATTTAAGTAGGTTACTTCACGTTTTTTGAGCCTTGGTTTCCACTTCTGTAAAGTTGAAATAGTAAGAGTATCTACTTCACAAAAATGCACAAGATAATGCACATGAAAGGACAGCTATAAAATATTATTAACCACTGTCTTTAAACAATCTCCTATAGTGAATAACTATCTTAATTTCCTAACTCCCCAACGACACCAATCATTCATATCGTAGTTGGAATTAATCAACCTGCTTCTTTTGGGACTGACCCTGAGGAAATGAACATTCTGAAGAGGTGGGGATTTCAAACATTTTGGAAGGTGGGGTACATACAGTAAGGGAAGAAGACATTGCTGGTATTCCAGAGGAAGATTAAATAAGACATATAAAAACTAAGACAAAGGAATCTGTCTGCAGTGAGCATCAGGGTGGTGCTGAAGAAAGGGGACCCTAAAATATAGGAGAAAAAGAAGTTGCAGGTCATCAAAGTTGAGCTACATGGTGTTCTAACAACTAACCCTGGAGACTGGGCTCTGGCACTCCAAATGGCTCATTATGCTCCCTTCCTTTCCTTTGTGACCCAAAGAAAGGCACAAGTCCCTGTCATACCTTCTAAATAATCAGTGCCTCTGGAGCAGGAGAAAGGGAGCAGAATTAAAGGGTCCTATTTGGCTAAAGCTCATCGCCACCACAGCCACACCTGACCCAGAAAACCAGCAAGCCATGCTCAGGGCCAGCCGCAGTCTGCCAAGCTATTGAGCAGATACTGCCGCCCTGGGGTTTTCTGTGAGGCACTGTCGTAACTCTCTGCCAGGAAGTGCCTTTGGAAGGCAAAGAAACAGAGACCAGACACCTAACTTTATAAAAACTAACAAGTGTCTAATCTTCCCAGTGGCTTGCTTGTACAGCTGTAGGGCTTGCTTGGGACATCTCCGTTACCCATACGCTGGCCAACCGTAACACTCAAGGAGAACACTTTCAGAAAGGGGCAGAGGGAACCCAACACCACCAGGGAGTTTTTCCAAAAGTGATTTGAGAATGCCCTTCCTCTCAATTTTACTTGAGCCAAAAACATTCATCTTACTAATATTCTTCTGTCAGAGACTGAATTGCAGACGACAAAACTCTATTTTCCAGAATCTTCTATGTTGTAACTGCCTATTAATTACATCTGCTTGTCAGCTGCCCCCACCCCCCAACAGGGCTTAAATGTTTAGTCTGGGGTTTGTGTAATCCTTCTCCTGCTTCGTAATTACTCTCCAGGCTTACTTAGCTCTGAAGGCACCACCACACAGTCTGTGCTTTTCATTTTCTTATAATAATGAATTATCAGGTCTGTATTCAGCTTGCTCAGGGGTTGAGATGAATCTTTAGGCAATACTTGCCCTTTGAGCAAATGCCCAGTTTTACACCTACTTCTCAGGCTCTCGGGTCGAAGGCCAGGTGAGTGGGTTCTGGGAGCGGTGAACAGGAGAAGCCATCTGTGTTTCCATTGCGCGGGCAGATGGAGTTTCCACACATCCTGAGGCAAGAAGACTTCACCACCGCATTTTCAAAACTGGCCCTTTCCAAGCTGGAATAGTAATGAGCTTTAAGAAGTCCTCACACGGCCTTGTACACTGACTTACCTGCCAGGCCTAGACTTGTGTCAGACTTGGACCAGTGCAGCCAGGAAGGGCAGGTCTACCCAGTGGGAATGAACTCTGGGCTTCAAGGTAGAAACAGAAAGGAGAAGAAAGCCAAGAGGGTTCAGAGAAAGATGGTTGCCTTGTCGGAACAAGTCTCTCATGGTGCACAGTGACTCCGCTGTCCTCAAATGTCAAGGCCCTCTGTAATCCAACACACTAGCTATTTCCGGTGCTAGCTCTAATTATTCATCATTCTGAACTTCATTTCAGCCAGATTGCCTTACTCATCTCACTCTTATGCACATGGATCTCTCACCACCTCCATGATTTGGCTTATGCCTCCTCCGGCCTGGAATGCCCCCTTTTAATAATCAATTCGAATCTACCTCCTCCAGAGAGATTTTCCCTGCCCCACCCCCCGCCCCAAAGAATCTCTTAACTCTCTGAGACAATTCCATACATTCCATTTATAAGTCAATCATCTCTGCCTCTCTTCTATTGTTACCTTCAAGTTTCATTCACATCTTTTACAGTTACTTTGAATTTTTGATGTATTTTCTACACAAATACAAGTTCCTGGAAGGTAAGTACCTTGTCATATTATCCTCACATCTCTCAGAGTATCAGCAGTGGTACTCAATAGTGTCTTTATTTGGTTTGGTTGATTTGCTATATCAAACTCAGAGTTTACTGATTCTTTGCCTTCCTACCAAAAGCCAGAGTAAGAATCAGTGAATAGTGATTCAGCCCCTTTAGCAACAACACTTGGTTCATTTATTCACTGGTATTGTGATGTTAGGGTTTGCATTTGTTTTCTTACTCCAGCGTTCTAACTGTATGTCCACCACCAGAAAGTGCATAGTAAATTGTTTTGCATTTTTGAGTGTTCGTGTGTGTGTTGCTAGAATGAGAGCCAACTTGCTCTCTACTCTCTGTGAAAAGGGAAATTAGTCACGGTTACTGAAAACTGGAGAACAAATTCAAAGTAAATATCTGCGCATGAGATTGCTTTCACCCAAAATCTGAATACCCACATGAGACTGAACTTGTAAATATTTACTGTAACTCACAGTTTAAAAAAAATAGTGGCTTCCTAAGCTCTATCGCTGCCAAAATATCTTTTTCTTGCATGACTGCCCAGTGTTCTGACCTGTGGCTGGCAACATACGCTGTCTGTTAACCTTAAAGGCATCAGTGAAGCTCTACGTGTACTTACATGTGCAGGAATAAAAACAAAAAAAAAAAAAAGGAGAGAAAAAATATAAGAAACTTGAAAAAATTTGAGAGACAGCATAACTAATGACAAAATTACTATTTCCACTGATATCTGAAGTCCACTATATGAGTTGAATAAAACAGCGACTTAACAAGTACAGAAGTTCTATAAAGAATTTGGGCAGGGATGACTGAGCCCCAAAGCTGACATGTTCACAGCCTACCCACTGTTCCCACCGCAGTTCAGGGCCACATACCCACATTCTCAGGACCTCACCGGGAGGGACATGGCAGAACCTCAATTCTCACAGAGGCCGCACCACCCAGAGGCCAGTTGCTCTCTGTCACTCTGTTCTCTAGTTCCTGAGCGCACGTGAACAATCTTTATTTTCATGTTGAATCGAATTGGATTAGAACTCACTCCTTCCTTCTCTGCCCAGTTCCTCTATTTCTATCTCCCAGCATGACTTCAATCCTTACAAGAGCAGCAGGGTATAAAAAAGGACCAGCTACATAATATGCAGGGTTCGGAGGAAAGAGAATATGTGGAATCTCTTTTTCAAAAACTGCTAACAATTTCAAGACAGCAACTGCAGAGCGTTAAACCAGTGCAGGCCCCTCCTGAGCATGGAGCACCGTGGGACTGTACAGGTTCTATAGCCATGAAGTTGGCCGCGATACAGAAAGTCACAGGAATTGCAGCTATATACATGAAATGCATGCCATTTGTGGTCAATTACTGTACAGCATAATAGTAATTGTGCATTTCATAATTATGTAAGTGAAAAATGTAATCATGACATAAACACTGCTTTGTAATAACACAATGCAAGGCATTGTTTATACTAGGTGCAGGATTTACTTTGCTGAATAGCATATTGATTACAGAACCAAACCCTATTCACATGCAGACAGTCTTCGGAGGGGCCCTGTGGTAAGTCTTCTTCTCACAAAGTTTAACTTGCAGAGGAAATGGGTGATGTGACTCGAAAAGGCTTCTCCTTAAACAACAACCAAGAGCAGCAATGGTGGATTCAGGAGTTGAAACTCCATCTCCTTCCTTCCATTTCATTCAAGACAAACCAGCAGATTGAAATCAGACTGTGGGTCACATTAAGCAAGGCGATTCCTAGGCTTTTGCATTTTGTAGACCAGTCAAATTTCCAAGAAACTTAAGGGATGGACATAAAATTGACACATTTTAATTTTGCTGTGTAAGGATATCAAAAAGAAACCATTGATTCATAAAAGAGAGAACATTTATGACAAAAAGATGTACAAGAACATGATTTCAAAATAAAGACAGTTCTGTAGTGAATTTAGCATTATGAAGAACTCACACCATTGCTATTTTTCTCACCTATGCAGAGACAGGTGAAAACTTTTCCTCTATTGTTAACATGGTCAGTGGATGGATACTGATGGACTCTTGGCCTAAAGGTCAGGGGCTATGAAAATGTCCATGAAGAGGATTGAAGTGTCATTTTGTTCTAACATTGATTCTTTAAGACTCATGGCAGTTTTTTGCTCTGGAGAAATTATCATTTTTGATATTGTCATCTAGATGTCAGCTTCCCACTCCTTTTGTTCCCCCAGCTCCATTCCTTAGAGATTTGGTTAAACTTGGCCCAAACCCTACCCCTACCACTCTGGACCCTCAGAAGAGTTCTTTTCATCTTCTCTAGGAGTACCTGGGACTTGCTTCTCTTTTTGCCTCCCTGCTCCAGTATTCACACAGAATGCCTCTGGTTCAAGTCTATCCATTACTCCCATTAAAAAACAACCAACCAAAAAAAAAAAAAACATCTATTCAGTTTAAGCACTACAAGATTTATGCAACTTCATTAAGATTGGCTGGGCATGTGATCTTCAACCATCATCCTTAATCCTCTTCCTTATTCCTTATCTCCCTGGGAGGTTAGACAAATCTCATTCCTCTTGCCAAAGAGTTCTGCGCCCAAGAAGATTCCATGAATACATAGCAGTTTTTAGTATCTATCACAGTAGGACTTCCAAAACAATACGATCCTCTCCTAAAGGAATCCTGGTGGATTTAATGTGTTCCTCACTCATTTCCTTTCATTAACTAATTCCACACACTTACTCCCCTGGTTACTTTAGCTCTCAATGCTCTCCTTCTCATCTGAATTTATACACTGCTCGGGGACCGCAGGTACCATATCATGTAATCCATGATCCTTTGCTGGCATTCCATGTCTTTGTCTTGGTCCTAAATTAGGTTGTGATGTATCTGTCAGTCAGGACAGTAATGTTCACACATCTAAGCATTCATTCAGCACCCAAGCCTTTGGGTGTTTCCTATGTGGCAGGCACACATGCTTAGTATGGATAGCAGCACCTGCTCTTGAGAAGCTGATGGCATAGGAAGGGGCAGAAGTGTATATATAAACAGATGATTATAATACGCCATGGGAAGTGCTATCATAGAGGTGTGAACACTGTAGGGGAGCCCAAAAGAGGAAAAATTAATTCTACTCAGGAGAGTTGGAAAAGGCCACTATAGGATGTATAAGAGTTCCTAGGTGAAAGGTACTCCTGACAAGAAGACTAAAACATGTAAAGGCACAGAGATAGGAAAAGGTGTGTTATATATGAAAAAAAAAAAAAAAGTTCAATATAACTAGGGCAGGGAGCCTCTAGAATGGATGGGAAAGAAGTAGGTACAGATTGTTAGGAGATGCTATAAAAAAAGCCTTCTGAATTTCTCATAGCTCCTGGCCTGTTGCTGGATATATAGGCTGTGCTGAATGAATAACAATAATGTACTTCTGTAGAGCACCTTACCATGTTCAAAGAATTTTTGCATTCACAACAACCTTGTAAATAAATGATAGATCCTCCTAATTTGAAGATGATAAAGTTGAGGAATAAAGAGTGTTAGTGATGTGTTTCAAGCAACTCAGGACGTCTGGTCAAAATGGTGGCCTAGGTAAACGCAGCTCACCTTTTTGCACAACCACATCAAAATTACAACTAAATTATAGAACAACCTTCACTCAGAACCATCACTCAGAGTTGAATGGAAGTCTGACAACTATGGAATTAAAGGAAACACATCCATCCAGACTGGTAGAAGGGGCTGGTCCTACATCCATGTGTGGTAGGTAAAAATTCAGAAGGGATATCTCAGGAGTGAGAAGTCCAGACCCACACAAGACCCCCTAGCCCAGGATACCAGTGCCAGGAAGATAAGTGCCCCTTACTTCTAGCTGCAAAAATAAGCAGGGTTTGAGTCAGAAGAAGGAACTTCTGGAGCCCCAAGGAGTTCCTCTTAAAGAACCCACACACAAGCTTACTCAGACTCACTCCTTCTGAGCTCCAGCACTGGGGTAGCAGCTTAAAAGGCACCAGTGCTGCATACAGGGAGGAACTGACATGCCTGGTATCAAGGCAAAAGCTGGAGTTCAGCTTTCTTCCACACGGAAAGGTGGGCAGAGCCACAGGGCTGGCAAGTGGGTGCCATATAAGACTCCATCACCCTGGCTAACACTGTTTGCCCCATCCTGGAGATCTCCTGAGGCTCCCTCCCACCCAGCTTACAGCTATTAACAGTGATTTTTCCATATGAATGGTTGGTCTTGGCTCAACCTTCCTAAATTCTTTCAAACAAGCAATAGCTGCCATCAGTGAGCCCCTAGCACCATTCTTGCTAAGTGGCCCCAGGCCCAACACTAGCAGCAGCCAGCTTAGATTTACAGCTTGGCTTTGCCTGGGAATCTCCAAGCCCTGCACAAATAGCAGCCATCTCAGATTACTTCATAGCTCAGGCAGGATGGCCCCCAGCAAAACACAGGTGGGGCCTAGCCTTGGCATGCACCACCCAGGAAACCCCAGGGCCAGCACACACAGGGATAGCTATAGACCACATTGGAGCGCCACCATCCCACCCTTGCACAGCTGATCCTCCATGGATGGCAGAGGTTGGTGGTCAGTGGTCACAGTCAGTCCTTGCAACTGACTGGTCTGAGTAAATCCTTCCTGTTGACATGCCAACAGCAACCAAGGCTCAACTACAAGAGGAGAGTGTACTCAGCCAACATGAAGGGACAACCTCAAGTACCCAGCTTGGGTGATAGGGGAGGCTGTGCCACTGGACCCTACAGAACACCTACTACATTAGGCCACACTACCAAGACATGGAGCCAAAGCAGCTCTACATAATACACAGAAACTAACACAGGGAGACTCCCAAAATGAAGAGACAAAGAAACATGGCCCAAATGAAAGAACAGATCAAAACTCTAGAAAAAGAGCTAAACAAAATGGAGATAAGCAATCTATGGTAGAAGAAGATCAAAGAAGAAGATCAAAACTATGAACACTAAAATGGCAATTAATACATACCTGCCAAAAATTGAATATAAAAAACAAACTAAGCAAACAAGAAGAACACAGATGGTATCATAGATACAGAGAACATTTTTATGGCTGCGAGATGGGAGTGGGTATGGGGGAATGGGTGAAAGGTGAGGGGATTAAGAAGTACAAATAGGTAGTTACAGAATATCAGTGGGGATGTAAGGTACAGTATAGGAAATAGAGGAGCCAAAGAACTTAAACGCATGACCCATGGACATGAACAACGGGGTGGGGATTGCCTGAGGGAGTAGCAAGTGCTGGGTAGCGGGGGGAAAGGCGGGGAATCAGGACAACTGTAGTGGCATAATCAATAAAATATAATTTTAAAAAGTCACTCAGCTAAGTAATATCAGGTGAGACTCTAATCTAGCCAGCTCTTTTTATTCTAAGTCCCAAACCCTTTTTATCACCCAGATTATAGGTGAGCAGGCTGTGTACCATAGTTACAAAGCCTTAGAGTAAGATTCAGAACAATTTGTTGGAAAGAAAATAAGCTTTAGAGCCATAATATCCAAGTTCAAGTCCTGCTTCTATCACTTATGACCCATGTGACTTAGGAACGTGACAAAACCTCTCAGCCTGTTTTGTCATCTGTCAACGACACTACGTGAGAAGCCTTCTCCACGGAACTGTTGATGAGATCAAGGCATACATACAATCCCTCCGTAAATTGGAAGTCACCATGTGAATGTTACAAAACTATTTTTAAGTGGCTGTTTAACAGAAGAAACTTTAATTGCACGTTACCTTTCACAAAATAAATATAGACTTATTTTCAGTTATACCAAATATTTTTATTTTGGCCTAAGTAGTCTGATGTGCCCTTAAGTCTATTCATTCTTTCTTATTTTTCCTGGACTCTACTTTATGAGCTCAGTTTTATTTCTAAAATGAATTATAAACTCACATATGAATCATTTGCTGTCCTCATTTCACACCACAAGGACTATTTTTGGGGGGTGGAGGGGAAGAGTTGACAGCAATTATAAGCTCCTGTAAGAACTGGCTATTTGCTCAGATAAAATGACTCCTTTCTCTGTGGGCTTCCCTTTGAAAGAAATTGGTTAAGAAATGCTATTTTCCAGGACCTTTGTACCATTAAACTATGGCCACTAGGGTGCAGGGTGAGGGGAGAGGACACTGGGAAATGCCATGCAAATGTCAGTCAGATCTGTCAACACCCACCCCGGTGACTTTGCAGGCCATTAGTCAGCTTTTCCTCCAAGTGTCTACATTCAGAAAAACCAAGCAATCTACCTAAAATTAAAAATTACCTCTAACATCAGAACAATAGTGAAGTAACTAGTCCAACACAGGAGTGAAAATAAAATGGTCTAATTTTATCCCTTCCACTCTGCACCCCCAACCCCCACAACCTAGCCCTTTAATCAATTAGTGCCATGTAGCATAAAAAAAGGCCTAGAAAAAAATTACAGCTGATATTTTCCACTGAACCAGCCACCCCCCCCTTTTCCCCCCTAAGGTTAATAGTGAAAGCTCTGTTTGTTTCACAATGCATTAATTCTTACTGCTTGCAAGAAATTATTTTTGGAGGTATCATATTTTAATATGTTTCCATTAATCTTTCCACATGATTCCCTTGCTTTTAAGTACTGCCCTTCCAACCAGGCTCACCCAACAATGCCCACGCTTCATACGCTCCCAGCCCTGAGACAGGCCAAACACTGTGTTCATCGCCTGGAACACAGCCTGGGTGCTGGTGGGGAGAGAGAGAACATTTGCAACCACGCTCAAGTGTCATGGTGGTTTTTAGCTGGCAAAAGCATCTGAGCATAAGTTGTTGCACTTTTCATGCTCATGAAGGGATTTTCCAAAAATCTAAGCTATGTTTTGAAATCGGCATTATTGTAGGTTATTATAGCTGCCTCCACTCCCATTCTTTCTCCAGCTCTCTGCTTCCCAAATGCTTGTGGGGAAGAACTTGTGGAAAACACAGCCAGGGGAAAGGCAGGCCTTTTTTTTTTTTTTTTTTTTTTTTTTTTTTTTTTTTTTCTTTTTTCTTTTTGCAGTGGGGAGGGGGTGGTCAAAGATTAAAACAATAGGCTGATTAAAAGAAAAGTTGCATTATATTCTTTCACATTTTGATGAGCCTAATTATACCAAATCTTGTTTACTGACTGTGTTCTCCATTTAAAATGCCAGAGTGGAAAGGATGAATGCCAATGTGAGAAAGTCAGTCTTGAGACAGGAAGGCCCCAGACTCACTGAAGCCTCCGTCATGGAAGGCCACGGATTAGGGCTTTTCTCTTTCCCTTCCAAATTCCAAGGCCTAGTTACAGCAACGGGACACTCTTTCCTTCCCCCGCACCCCCACATATCATACTTCTATCTCTGGTATTGAGACCTTAGATATAGAATGACCAGTGTTTGAATTCACTCCTGTCATCTTATCAGGTTACTTAGAGTTTCCGAGCCTCAGTTACTTCCCCTATAAAAGGAGGATACAGGTGCCAAGCTGATAGTTTGTGTCACTAGGATGATTAAAGAGAAGTCACATTGACTGGCACATGGGAAAGTACTCAATAAATGACAGATGTTGTTGCTACGACCATTATTACCGCTGTGGTGGGCTGTTACACTGTGGGCTCCCCAATAAACAACACCTCCCGGTCTCCATCCCCTCACGAAGTCCCCTCCCACATTAAAGCTGATCCTGATCATGTGATATGATTTGGCCAATGAGGCTTTAGCAAGCGTGATACAAGCAGAGGCTCATCAAGCACTTACACAATTAGATTTGTTTTCTTGGAAAGCTTCCTCTTGGAGTTTGTAGGTGAGAGCTGCCACTGTGAGGAAGTCCAGGCTGTCCTGCTGCAGAGTGGCCACGTGGAGACACCCTGGAGGGCAAGACGCCACCTACTGAGAGAGGCCATGCGGGGGAGAACTGAGATGCTCCAGCTGACCTTCCATTGAATACAGCCAACACCACCGAGAGCAGGACAACTGCCCACAGAATTGTAAGACATGAAAAATCATTGTTCATAAAGAATTGAAGCACTTGGGAAGGAAAAAGTAAACATTTTGATGAGTTTTACTCAACCGATAAAGACACCATAGCATGGACTTTAAAGTCAGGACTGCCATGGGCTGAATCAATTACAAACTATATGACCGTGGGCAAATTAATTCTCGTCTTTAAGCCACAGTTTTACCATCTATGCGTGAAAGTAATTGTAGTTTCTTCATGGGGCTGTTGTGAGGATTAAACAAGAGAATCCCTGTAGAACATTGAGTTCGGTGCCAGGAGCACAGCTAGCGTTTGAAACATGTAAGGGAAATTGCCATCGTTTTCCTTCAGGTGGAAATAGAAACATAGCAATTTTGTTCAAAATACTGGGACACCTTGTTGATAACAAGTTGGCAGAGGGCACTGCCCAACGTTGTGACCCTAAGGACACATGAAGTGGCTAAAGAAGCCAGTTGTTGATATCCAGATGATTTCTGCTATGGCGGCTGAGTTAAATGACCCACAATTGTGTACACTCTCTTTTCCTCTACTTTAAAGAAAATGTTGACTTTGAGTTTTCACAGGTGCTTTAGATTTACTCACCGGGGCCTTTGTGCAGCCACCTGTCTGTTTTTCTTCTACATTGGGCAACAAGAGGTAAAGCTAAACCCCGGCAAACCTTATTTGGCTTCAGGAATCCAATCCAAGAGAGAGAGAATGTACGTCATCTTTTTTACCAAAAATGAGAAGAGTTCATCAGAGCAAACACATCAAGGCCAGCTTCAGGGGGATCTAACTCCCACGCACCATGAGGGCAGGCTGCCCAGTTTCAGCCTAAGCAATGGCCAGGATTTTACAAAAATCCAAGCATTTCTGGAATCACCTAGCCAACCCAAAGGGGAGTTGAGCGTGCGTTGCAGCAGTGAGAGGGGCCTCTAGGAAATGCAGTCAGTGTATGTTAGAAGGCGCCTAAAAGATGTTATTTTAAAAGAAATCAGGATGGCGCATGGGTAGTCATAAACCTCAAACATCTGTTCCACAGCCCATAACCCTGCACATCTTTAAGGAGTGCACAGTGTTACCTTTGCTGGCAGCACGAGCCTACTGATAAGGGAAGACTGAATGTTTTACAGGCAAATTCTATTTTTCTGAGTGATTTGGAAACTTTGGGTAGAGGATTGGTGAAGCAAGTTTTCCCAGAATCCTAGGAGTGGGAGGGATTATGGAGTTGATATCCACAGCACTATAGTCTCTCTCAGAATCCTTAAACACTTTAGAACTTAGGAGTGTTTGAGTCTTCTCTCTATGGAATTCTCTCTCATCTTATGACAGCTGGGCAGTTTGCGGGACCCTGTGACTCCTGGCAGGTGAACTGTGCTTCTCTGGGGCAGTGCCTCCCTCCTACTCCCTGCTTGGCAGTGTCCATCCTCCTGTCCTTCTCATTTATGCGAGCAGACACCTTCTCCTGTCTGCAGATCAGCTCAGACAAACTCCATGAAGTCCCCATCAACTTCCTCAGATTTAGAGATTACCCAGGGAACCTCTGCTTAATTCATTTCATGAAGTTGTCCCAAACACTGCCAATATAGCAAGTGAAAGAGGGAGATGTAGCCCAACCCCCCCCCCCAAAAAAAAAATACATAAAAGCTGGTACCACCAAGCAGCCAAGACTCTAAGGAAAGGAAGCAGATGCTGTGACCCTGCAAAAGACAGGGCAAAGGCCTAACAGAAGCAAAGGGAAAAAGGAGACCAGCCAATGGCAAGGCAGCAGAAGCAGAAAGGAGAGGCTACCACAGGCTGAAAGGGCGAGGCCCCCATTTCTGCCCGCCTCTTCCTCCAGGGCCCTGGCAGGGACTCACCGGGCCAAGTCTCTGCCAGCACCACTCCCCAGCTCTCTGCTACCAGTGATAAGAAGATGCTAACTGGAGTCCCCTCTGATTAAAAGCCAGGCTACAAGTGTGTGAGTTCCAGATGCGACACTCGTGGTAGAAGTGTCGACTTGGATCATTTTAAAAATGATCCCACCAGAAAGTACTTTATGGAAGAGGCATGGTGACCAAAAGGCTAGAAGCTTCAGTTAGAAGAACCATGCTGGGGAATCTGTCAAGAAGCTGAGGCCAAAGGAGACCAGCTCCAGATCACATGAGGATCACCAAGCAAGAACTTTCTGATCACTCCTCTTCCTCTTCCTCTTCCCCTGGCCCAGCCCTGGCCATCCCAGTGACTCACCACAGAGTTGTGGAAGTGTTCTACTAGGGACACAAGAGGCAGGCACTCTCCCCTCCTGTCACACAGGTGTCCAGGTAACCTGCACGGGACGGTAAGCTTCCCCTTTAGTTGTCACTGTTTTTACAGTCTGGGCTTTGTAAGGACAAATAAGATGTGTGTTTGTGGCTAGATGTTGTAGGAGGGCTTTTTAATTTCTATCTAAGGACAACCAAAAACGTGATGACTGTTACATGAGATTTCACTCAACGATGGGAGTCAGGAGGAAGGACCCGAGACCTGGTTTGCTGAAGAGCCATGAAAACAACGTTCAGGGTCACACCAGATCAGGCTCTACTTGTTGGCCGCAGCAGCGAGATGTTCATTGGTATGGGTGGCCTCTGGTTAACATCTCTCAGAGTCAGTCTGGCTCAGGAGAGACGAATGGAAGGGCTGCCAGGACGCCGGATCGGGTTAGCAGGGTTCCAGGGCTTCTGTGGTTGTTGGGGTGGGGTGACCAGTTCTTCTCCTGCTTCCCCTCTGGTCCCTCCTGTCCCCGGGCTCTCCGTCCACCAGCCCAAATGATGCCCTGCATGGCTAGCCACTCATGGTGCCTGAGATCAGGTTTCGACCTTTCCTAAAGCTATCCTTCAGAAGTAAGTATTGGGATTTTAGAATATTAATACAAAATGCCTCTCTCGCCTGCTCATATTCAGAACCAGTAGAAAGAGATAAACATGGGAGTCAAGCAGATGGAGACCAAAACCATCATTTTTATTACTGATAAAGCTGTGGGTGACTGTGGCTTTGAGGCAAGGACCAGACGAGTAGGCCAGATCACACTCCCAAATTAAGACTGTCCACGGCAGCTCTGGACCACCCGCAATCCTCTCATGAAGGAATCTGCCCAGGTAACCCCGGTTCAGGGGAACCCAGGGGCCAGGGAACAAGGCCTCTGAGGCAGGCTGGTTCCAAAGCTAGAGGGGCGTGGAGGGGGCTGAGCCCTCCTTCTCAGGGGTTGCTCCAAGTTCCCCAGTCAGGTAAGTCACCTGTCCTCCCCGGGGAAGAGTGAGGGGGCAGAAGTAGCAGAAGTACCAAGTTTCTCCTACAGTGATCAAAACGGGCAGCGCGCCCCTGCGCACCTGCTGCCCAACGAGTTTTACTGGCAAACAGATCGGAGCTGGGACCCTCTGATGGAACAGGCGGGGAGGTGATGGCGGGCACACTCCATTTCCTCCCCGCCGTGTGGTGTGGGCACCTTTGGAAAACGTTCTCTGGGCCCCCAGGGAACAGCCTCCTCCCACAGACACAGAACATGCTGCCCCTTTGGCTCCTCTGTAGATCTGATTTCTGTGGCTTGACACCCACCTCCTAGAGGTTTATGGGTGCCCTCTGCCACTTCTGTCCAGGCACCGCTGCTGCCCGTCGGCACCTACACTCAGCCTGGCACAGTCAGCAGGCACCTCTGCCTGAGGAAACCAGGAAGGAAGGGGTGAGGCCAGCCACCTCCCTCACTTTGGCTTCATTGAGAAGCAGGGCTCGCCTGCGGCCCTGAGACCTCTCTGGTCATAATCTAACTGTGGGCCTCCTTCAGGATCTAAAGCCAGCCAGTTGTGCCTGGCTTTGGGCTGGATTCACAACAGCCATTCATCCACTTGCATGGTCAGGAGAACAATTGCTGGGAGAGGCCAAAGCAATCATGATGTTTACTGACTGCAGAGAAGGAACCGAGGGCAGAGCTGTGTGGATTCATATTACTGGATATTTCTTTCCGGCCCCTTTAAATCAGTGATTTTTAACTTTGTAGGGGGGGTAGGGGAAGAGTAGGCAAGAGGAGAGTTACAGCTCCTTTAAATAAATTAATGAAAGCCAGAGACACTCTGCCTCCCAAAATGCACACACACAATGTTTATGTGTATAAATATGTGTGTAAATACACATGTAAATGTGAATATATATGTATGTACATACATAGTATTTTATACATAATGTACATAAAATATTATGCACTATATATATTAAATATAAAGAAATATATTTGTGTGTATATGTATCTGTATATATATATAAAACCCTTGTTTTTAATCATATATAGTTTAGAAATACATAGGACATTAAATATAATTTGGTACAAAAGTGAGATTGCAATTGCATTAAAAATTGTTATTTTTTCTTTAATAAATTGTTATCCTATATCCTTTAAAAGTTGAAATACATTTCATGAAGATAACTGAAACTATTAAAAGGTATGCAGAATAAATTGTTCAGCTAAAAAGATTGTTACTATTATCGAACATTTATTTAAGTCTGAGCTTCCTGGCAGTTAAGAAAAAGAGAAACATCAAAAAAAGCAACCAATTGCTGAGAACTGTGTGTTGTTTTCTAAGACCCATGAAGGATACAGAGAATGTTTAAGCATGGTCCTGTCCTTAAAGAAGAAAGAGTAATTTTCATTTTTAAATAATTCAGAAGCTGAAGACAAGGGCAGGAATATGTGTTGGGCCCCACGTTCCTACTCTAAATGAAGGAACATTTAGAGTCTGTTAGTACCGTGTGATACAAAAAGAGATAGCATTACTTAAAGGGAAATGCATCTAAAATTTGTGAAGCATATTACAAACAGGTTTTGGGGAAAATCCACTTTTTATTTTATTTTTTATAAATATATCTTATTTATTTTTCTCTATTGTTGTTCAAGTACAGTTGTCTCCACTTCCCCACCACCACTCTCCCTGGCCCCACCAACCCCCACCTCCCACCCTCAACCCTACCCTACTTTGGAAACACCAGTTCAAAAGAACCTATGCACCCCAATGTTCATAGCAGCACAATTTACAATAGCCAAGTGCTGGAAGCAACCTAAGTGCCCATCAGTAAATGAGTGGATCAAAAAACTATGGTACTTTTACATGATGGAAAATCCACTTTTTAAATGAGTCCTTCTTTTAACAGATTAATGGAGTCCCTCCAGGAAGAGTCTCCATTCTCAGGAGCCCTCTGGAAGACAGGCAAGTGCTCATGGTTGATTTTTGTCATCTCAAGTATTTCCTAAGCTTAAGGAGATAGCATCATAGACAAGTGCACTCTTTGCTTAGAAGCATCAATTCCAGAACAGCTGCTGAATTTTACATTTCTCTCGGACCCTAAAAAATCCAGTTTCAGTCCAGCGGGTGTCTTAACATTCTTCAAGGGAATCCTTGGGAATGCACGTTTGTGAAAAGTGGCTTCACCCACTAGTTTTGTAAGATTTGGCTGCCGCTGAAAAGAGCATTTCCCTCCACTTTCTCATTCAAATTCTCCTTCATTGTATTCTCCAAATTTGGAATGGTTTGCATCACAAAAGGAATCTCTGTTTCACAAAGGAATTCCTGGAAGTTTTTTTGAAAGTGCACTAAAAAATAGCATCTGAACTGCACTAACTCATAAATTAGGCTCTGGGTCTTTGTGATGACAATAGTGTATACAGAGCCTGACACAGCAGAAGCAGCTCTGAAGAAACCAGTTTGTTCTCACTGGCAGTCCTGATTAGCACTTCCCCTCTGAGTCCTTCTGCTAATCCTGCTGTCCACAAAGTTTTGGTGAGTGATAAGACTTTCAGAAATCACTGAATTGTTTGCCAAGCCCTTTGTTACCAAAATAGACATGAACTCAATTAAGGAGCAACTCAGGTAATAGTTTATTTTGCTAGGGAAAAGCTAACCCAAGTTATTGTTCATTAGTCTTTGTGAACAGTTCTTGAGCCAATAAAGTGACTATCACTCATTCGATTATGCTAACAGAGATCAATCCACTTGCTTACTTTTTGAACTCACACTGAGGTTCTTTCTCAGCATAACCCTGAAAAGGATTACTTGGAGGAAAATGTGAGAGATGACAGAATCACTTCATAAAAAAGATAGCAAGATATCTACTTAAATTCAAAATTGTAATATAGCAACTGAAGACCCAGTTCAGGTCATATTTATACCACCAAACTGGTCTTAATAAAAAACTTTTCCTTACCAACTATCTATCTATATCTATATCTATATCTATCTACAGCTACATCTATATCTATACAGTCATGAGACACATAATAATGCTTTGGTCAATGATACGATTGTGATATACCATATATAGTCTAGGCATGTAGTAGGCTGTACCATCTGTGTTTATGTAACTGCAGTCTGTGATATTCACCCAAAGATAAAACTGACACATTCCTCAGGCATATCCCCATAGTTAAGTGGCACATGACTGTAACTAAATCTATAGAGAGACTCTCCATACATCCGCCACTCTAGTTCCTTAATCATTTTGGTCTAGTATAGGGTTGACAGATTCAGCAAATAAAATGCAAGATACCCAGTTATTTTTGAATTTCAGATAAGCAATGAAAAAAATTTTAGCATAAACATATCCCAAATATTGCATGCATTTTATCTGGTGACCCTAACCCAACGCTCTCTCTGAAGATCTAAGAGTGGACTGAGTACTTAGCCTTCCTTTTGCCCACCCTCAGCCAACTTTTTCCTCCTATTGCTGGGGCCTGTATTAAGCTTCTATTCCTCTTTCCTCATCTCCATCCACCCAACCAGGCTCATGATGTTCAAGTTTTGGCTAGAGCTCAGGTCTCTAGATTTACAGAGGACATGGAACTCAGAGATCAAAAGCCTCAGAACTTGGAGCTGCGGAGCACATGCCTTAGCTATGATGACATTTTTAATAGAATATGACTTTTGTAGTCTTGCCTAAGAATGTACTCATTGTTTAGAGTATTGGTTTTCAAAAAAAGTAAATTCTGAGCTCCAAATTATAAGAATAACCAAGTAGTGAAAGTAGAAGGGAGGGGAGAAAGTAGAGAAATATTTAGAAGGTAGAATAGAGTTTGCTGATGTATTTTATGGAGGCAATGCAAGAGACATAAAAGATGACACCCAGTTCCATGTTTGGATAATTAGGTTGATGGTGAAACAATGAAGCCATACAGATACATTTGTATTTGAGGGCATCAGAGAGTTACACCAAGGCATCAGGACTTGAAGGGCCAAGATTCTGGAGAGAGAACACTGAGGTAACCCAGACATTCAGGGATGCTTTTTGCCAACTCATTTACCAGTTCACAAAGTATTAGCAGAGAAGCTGAGAAGTTAGAGAGCTTTCGGCATTTCAAGGGGACAGAGAGACAAACACGAAACTCCAAGCTCACCGAGAGAGGGGATCTCATATAAACCAGTAACTCCAGGCTATCGCATAAGATCTCTGAGGGGCTGTACCTTTGGAATAAAAGTAACCTGGAAATAGACTTACCCTTGTTAAGACCAAAACCCTCAGGTCAAAACAGTCCCAGACTTGATTAAGGTGATGTGCCTCTATTCTAAACACTCTCTGAAGGAAGAAAACATCTAGGTTTTCAAATCATTAGTATAGTTTTTTTCATATATAATGTCTAGTATTTAATCAAAACTTACAAGGTAAACCAATAAACCGTAAGATCAGACTAAACGACTGAAAAACCAGACGGGGGCAGGGGTGGAGAGAAGAGGAATGCTCTCCAAGTACCAACAATTTGGGTACTAGAGTTCATCTGGTGCAGACTTTTAAACAACTGTGATTAATATATTATCATACATTTTTGCACTTAAAAAATCCCTGGCCTACCTTACCACTACAAGAATAGGGACTGTTTAGAAAATGAATTGAGACTCTGCACCAAGATGGCAATACAGGAGGTTCCTGAGTTTCCTTCTCCCACAGACGCACTGAGTATGCAGCTCTACATGGAGCAATCCCCTCAGAGAAATTCAGACACTGGAATAGTGACTCCTACACACCAGGTGACTGAGAAAATAACATCAAAATGGGAAGAAAAGGTTGAGACACACTTTTGCCATAAATCTCACCCCTCACAGAGCACCACACAATTGGAGGGGGAGGGACTTACTCCCAGCTTCTCCCTGAGGAATGAAAAGTTTGGATCATACAGCAAGCACCCCAAAGCCACCTGAGGGACAGGCCCAAAACCACCTGGTTTTTAAAAGCCAGCTGGAGGTTACATTCATGAGCCCCATAGGAATATGGCAAGCAAAGAAGCCGTTGTTAATGGTGAATGAGTATATTCTGAGGCTACTCCCCCAGGACTCAATGCAGAGGAAGCAGGCAAAAACTCTCTTCTCCCAGTCTTTCCCTGGAAAGGGTTTGGCCACATACTTTTACAAGTTGCTCCTTGAGGGTACAGCTTCCAATTATCACCCATCTGGGTGCTGACTTTGATTCTCCTCTTGATCCTCCTCAGAGCCTGAAAAAGCCAGTGGGCACTGACCCCATCTCCCCCCGCCAACAAGGAAACCATATTGTCAATATCTCCCTGGAAGGAACTTGCCCAAATCTAGCACTCCAACTTTTACAACAAAAATCATGAAACTCCTAGAAGAAAACATGAAGGGGCAAGCTCCTTGGCATTAGTTTTGGCAGTGATTTTTTGGATTTGACATCAAAAGCAAAGGCAATAAAAGCAAATATAAACAAGCGGGACTACATCAAATTGAAAAGCTTTTGCACAGCAAAGTAAAACATGAACAAAATAAAAAGGCAACCTATGGAATGGGAGAAAATATTTGCAATCATATACTCAATAGGGGGTTAATACCCCAAATATACAAGGCACTCATGTAACTCCATAGCAAAAATCAAGTGCCAGTAAATCTATTGGAAAATGGGCAAAGGACAAGGAAAACATGCCCAGCACCATTCATCATCAGGGAAATGCAAATCAAAACCATGAGGTTGTATCATCCCGCACCTGGTAGGATGGTTATGACCAAAAAGATAAGAGATAAAAAACGATAGCAACAATGTGGAGAAAGGGAACACTTGTACACTGTTGATGAGAATATAAACTTCCACAGCTGCTGTGGAGAACAGTATGAAGTTTCCTTAAGAAACTTGAAATAGAGCTATCTTATGATCCAGCAATTCCACTTGTGGGTATTTCTGAAGAAAACAAAATCATCACCTTGAAGAGATATCTGTATTCCCATATTCATCACTATATTATTTACAATAGCCAGGATATGGGAACAACCTAAATTTCTGTTGATAGGAAAAATGCATGAAGAAAAATGGTATATGTATATAAGACTTTAAATGATTAGATGAATTTCTGAGGATCTAGTGTATAGCACAGTGAGTATAGTTGATAATACTATATTGTACTCATATGACTGAAATTTGCTAAAAGAGTAAAAATTAAGTGTTTTCATAAGAAAGGATAAATATTCACTATATAAGGTGATGATAGAAATCCTTTCACAAAGTATACATATATCAAATCATCCCATTTTATACTTTAAATATCTTTAAATACTGATAAAGCTAAATAAAATGAATTAAGAAGGATGTGGAAGGAGAAAAGGCTTGCAAAGGAAGTGGAAACACTGTATATCTCGATGACATTGTATGGGATCTTGATTGTCTTGGTTTCTTGGGTATACATGTCTGTCAAAACTCATCAAATTGCATATTTTAAGCAAGCATAGTTTATTGTATGTATTACTTCAATCAAATTTTGAAGTCAATGTTGAAAATTGAATTTGAAAAAGAAAAATTAAAAAATTATGTAGTCATAAATGTTGAATCAAAATAAATAACAATCTTGAGACAGACTACAATGTCAGAGAAGAGAAACATGTCAATTAGATAGTTTGGGAATGTTAAAGGGATAAGAGGTTCTCTCTCTCCCCTCAACCAGCATAATCATTTTCCATCATTGCAGTTTTTCCATCTCATAATTGACTCTTTCCATAGTCAAACAGAATAAAGGTGATAAAGGACAATCTACCTCAGTTTCCACTCCTTGTTCGTGAGCACTGATTTCCTGCCCTGCTCTCAAGGGCTCTCCTGGTTGTTGACTTTTACTTGGACACTTGATTTCCTGCTTTATGTAGTTTCTACAACATCCTTTGTTAGATGTTTGCAAGGACTTTGGGTCCTGCCCACACCCAGTGTCAGACCCACTTTTTTCTTGCCTTGATTCTGATTCCATTATCACCCTAACTGTTGTCTCCATTCCAAAGTTCAGATGCTTACTGTTGTCTTAGTATCATCTGATGCTACGGTCTATGACTCAGAATGACAGGAACTGTCAGGATAGTTGGCACATGGGTCAACAATTCTCAGATTACAAAATAAAATTTAAAGTCCAAGTCACTCCTTTAATCATCTGTTACTATTTCAAGGTTACATAGGAAACTAAGACTTCATTTCAAACATAAACTTTTGAGTTTGAGAATAAAAACAGCTAAACTATTTCCCAGAACAGGAAGGACTGTCTTTAAAAAGTGGAAAAGCCTACCAAAAAATGTCAAGGTACAGTGATAAGACATTTTTTACACCAATGCCCTCTGTCCAAAAAGACAACCTTGTCCATCAAAGAAGTTTATTATTTCTCTGCAGTTCCCAAAAACAGCTGAATTTTCCTTTTTTATTACCTTCCTTTCACTCTGTTTTCTATTATACTTTTATTCTCTTGAGTTTCCACTGCTATAGATTATCAACTTCTCTTCCTATATGTCTTCCTAACTGCTTTCATTTGAATTGCTTATATTATGAAATTTATATGTAAATCATTGGTTGGATTTCTTGAATATAACTTTAGCTGTAACCTATTTTAGCTTTAAGATTACAAATTAAAGCTGAATCATGGTATTTCCGTTTTCAGTATCTAATGAGAGGGGGAAAACAAACAAATAAATAAATAAACAGTAGGGAGAAAATAACTAACAGCCACAAAGCAAGGAAAGGGGGTTAGGTTAAAGTTATAAACTTCAAAAAAGGAAATACACAGATGATTGTAAATGAAATAGAGGTAACACAGCTTTGCTTTTAACCCTGCCCAAACTACCAGAAATTGTACTGCTGAGCTAATGAAATCTAACCTGGAAAAAAAATTCAATTATCTTTTCCCTTTTCAAACTGAATAACTGGGGGCAGAGGGAGGCTGTTGGTGGGGGAAGGGAGTAAAATAGGGACTGGGTATACAGAAGAAAAGCTTCATGGCTGAACAGTCCAAGGACCAAGGCTACATTCCCACAGGAAGGGAGCACACCCATCAAGTAGACCTTGACAAAAGACCATTAACAAAATCCCAAAGCAATGAGCACAGCCTGGGTTATCTAACAAAAACTGGAAATATCCCAGCTGGTCTCCTCCTCTGTTGTCATTCTCTTCAGTAATAGAAGAGTGTGTAGAGTGCAAGGACACTTAGCCACCAACCTATGGCTGGGAAGAGCAAACAAATTGGTTATAAATAACATGAAAAAAATCAAGAAGTAACCTCAGTGCATTAGAACAGATAGAATGTCTGGCTGGAACCACCCAAACATGAATAAGAGACAAAGAACTGCCATGGCAATAACATAACTATTATATCATAAGGAAGGAAGAAGCAAAGGGAATACAAAGAACTTAATAAATAATAAGAAAACATGAAAGGGCTGAATAAAAATTATTTCACACTATGGAATAACTTACTAAGTATGCAGTCTGGATAAAACAAGAATTCAAGGGCCTAATAATAACAACCTAACAAGATGTAAAAATCGATTGCAGACCTAAGGAACTAAATAGAGGCCCCCAAACAACAGCACTGAGGAATTAATTAATAATTTAGAGACAATAAGAAACACAATGGTTATTACAATAAATCACATTACTGACATAAAAGAAAGACAAGCTAATTGTGACAAAGAAAGTTGAAAAAAAGAGATCAAAACATTTAGAGACAAACTAACAGACATGGAAGACAGAAATATGATCCAACATGAGGATAATTGGCATCCTTGAAGTAGCAAACCCAGCAAATAAACAAAATGAAACCAAATGTGTAATGCAAGAGAACCTCCCTGAAACCAAGAGAAAAAAACCTGAATCTGTAGCTCAAAATGGTCTTCTGTTGTCCAGAAATATTCGATACAAAACACTGTGCACTAAGCATAGTCCAGTTACACCATGAAAATTAAAGGATAAAGAAATAATACAAGTGACTGGTAGAAAAGTAAATCATGTACACAGGGGGGAAGAAGTCAGACCTCTTTCAAACAGTAGTAAATGCCAAACACAGTGAGTAATGTTCACAGAGTTTTGATGAAGGTGTGATTCAAGGACATGGTACCCAGCCAAGATGCTGTTTGGAAGGGCGATGGGTACACTCCCTCAAACATGGCAGAGTTCAATAAGCACTTTTGGGGACTGGGGAATGTTAAAATATGAAGCAAAATAAAGAACAGAGAAATTAAACATCCAGATTTTAAAGAATCTAATAAACATTAAATTCATTTAACTATTGAACTAATTAAACTAAGAGAATTATAGTTACAGTAAAACATAAATGTTATATTTCTAAACAATGTAAAAATACTAACAAAATTTGGAAAACAATGGGAGAAATTTTGAGAATGCTAAGATTGAAACATGTAGCTTAAAGATTATTCTGATTATTGTTTTTTATAGATTTCCTTTTTAATCTAAGAGGGAACTTGTAGGAAATAATATATCTTGTCTAAAGAAACATTTACTTGAAGTTTAACAACTCCAGTTTTTCTTCCATTGAGTTTCAAGTAAAATTATAATATTTTTATTGTTTTCTATAATAAGATTTCATCTTAATAAAATTTCTAGATGCTATATCTATATATGTATAAAAATGGACTGTAAAATGCTGTTTATCTAATGTTAATAATTTTTCAAAGCGTGGTAAGATTGTAGGTGAATTTTTTCATCTTTCTACTTTTTTCTATTTGTAAACATTTTATAATGAGCTTCCTTTTAACAAAAATAACAGAATTTTTTTAAAAGCTCAAGAATCTATCAAGAAGATAAATATTTAATACTGGAAAGTATTAAAATATTTACTTATTTTCCTTATTAAAATAAAGAAAATATGGATGATTGAGGTTTTTTTGTATATTTTTTATATTTTTAAATTTAAAAAGTACACTGATAAACTACTTTCTAGTTTTCTTTATTTTTTTAAATTTTGAGATCTTATTTGATATTTTCTCTATGGGTTTATGATTCTTGACAGAAGAATTGTTGCCCATCCCCAGCTTAGAAGGAAAAGGAAACACCTATGAGTTGCTGATTAATAATCAGCCAAGTACATGCTGCTTTGCTTACATTAACAAGAAGGAAAAATGGGTTCTGGAAAGCTAATGTCTGGAAGAAGACTACTTTATTATAAACTACATTGTAATTGGGTATAGAAACATAAAGAAATCCTTCCAACGTACAGGTACACAATGTAATAAGCATCTCCCAGACACTTTGTCCCAATATAAGTTAGTGGATTTCTACACCATAAATCCACTCTAGTCCCCTAAAAGGAAAATGTTTATAGGCACCAAAATTTTTCCAGGTCTGTGTAAAGAGAAATATCAATCACAGGTCAAATTGAAGCACATGTTTCTAGTTGATATAACTTAAACTTTTCTTTAAAACTATTGTAAAAAGTGGGCAGGGGGCTGGGGGTGCATAAAAGAATTATCCAAGGTCAGTTAAGCTAATCCTCAAAATCAAGTAGAACCCTTCCAATTAAAGAGTTAAGGTAAAAAAACAACACTTGGTAGCAGGCACTGGCTCATGCAGGGCTATGCAATTTCCCCAAACCAACTCGGAGTGTCCTATCTCAGTTTAGAGGTTCAAATTGTGGGTTTACACACGCAGCCTGTGTTATAAACTTGGTCAAACTGAAAGCTCACATATGTACTTTATATCCTCCCCTCTTACCCTTAGCATTTGGTTTTCCATCTTCCTGGAATACTGTGTTAGTTGGGGTTTTTTAAAATTTTGGTAGAGCAATTTTAGAAGGCAGAGAGGGGAGGGGCTGGTGGGTTCCGTGGTTAGACCAGTCTATAACATTGTCAAAATAATTGTTTTTCACAATGCATGGTATGGTGCCAAATGGAGCAACCAAGACGTCAAAAGTATTTCACACTGCTGAGCCTTTCTGCATGAATATTCGGATCCCAGTAACTTGTTTACTACACCCTCAGAGGAGCTGAGGAATGCAGCTCGGGGTCCAGGCAGTCACTGGTTTCTTTCTGGAGGGAGGTACACCGTGTTCCTCTGTGAAACAGGGTGTTTTAAGTTTTCTCTTTCACGTACAACCACAGCTCTACCACACAGACAGGGGAGACAGAACAGGAGAGCCTCAGATGCCAAGCAGTTATGGAGATTCTGCAGGAAGCGATTTAACTACCACAAAAATGTCCTGACAGAGCCAGGCTGACTCCTGAGATATTCTCCTTTCATCTCCCTGGCTCCAGCTTCCCCTGTCTCCTCATTAGATGGCCGGCATTCATTCTCTCTCTCTCTCTCTCTCTCTCTCTCCACTTTCCAACCATGTACCTGAGTCTACTCTAATTTTAATGTCCACAAGCCCCTCAGTTTTAAAGTGGGAACTGCTTTGGTTTTTAGTTTTTTTCCCCATTAATTTCTCTTTAGAAATGAAATAAAAAGGAAGCCCTGTGCAGAAAAAAAAAATTCACATCTGAACAAATTTCAAACTCAGATATTAATCTGAGAAAAGCAGAAGCAGCCCTTCCTTTAACAAATAGCCCGAGTAAGGAGAATGTTCACAGGGGAACCCAGTAATTTTGTTCCTGAATTCGCCACAATGAAATATCTTTGGGGGAACGCCCTGCTGTGCTCTACACAGAGAGTCATATGATTGCATCGGGATAAGTAAGAAATAACGCTTTCTCTCTAGGTCCATGAGGAAATACCAAATATCTCTAAGGCTAAAACATCAAAGAAGATCCCAGGCCCCAAGCAGGGGTTGAGACAGTGATGGGACAGAAGAAATTTTGAGTTTAGAGTAAATGTCAGCAAACTCTTTCCGTTAAAGGCCTGGGGTAAATATTTTAGGCTTTGTGGGTCATCAGGTCTCTGTCACACCTACTTGGCTCTGCTCTTCTGGCACAAACACAGTCAGAGGCCTAGAAAATGAGCATGGCTGTACCTCAAAAAAGCTATTCATGGGCCCTGAACTTTGCATTGCATGCAATTTCCACGTGTTATGACATACTATTCTTTTTTTTTGATATTTTTCTAACCACTTAAAAATTTAAAAACCATTCCTAACTCATGGGTAATAGAAAAACAGGAAGTAGGCTGGATTCGTCCTGTGGGTCAAAATTTGCCAACCCGTTCATAGGACCTGCACCAGAATGAAGCCGAGTCCTCTCCTCTGGCCCATCACAGGCACAGTGATTCCTGTGGGCAAGGTGCCTGCTCATGCCCTGCCTCGGGTAACCCGCATGGCAACCTGTGAGATACATACTATTATTTTCACATGATGGATGAGAAAGCTGAGGTTCAAAGGAGAATGGTCATTAATTCATTTAACAAGTATCTGAGTCTATTACAAGGTGCTGGACTGGCGTTACGCCCTAGTGACTAAGGCATGGCCTTTAACTGCGTAGAGACTACAGGGACAGACCCGTTCGGTACTGGTCAGTACGATACGGGGTGTAGGCGAGCGGCACACACCGGAAGCATTCGATTCAGTTTGGGAGCCCAAGGAAAGCATTTGGGAGGAAATGATATTGGCTCAGATGAGAAAGAGTTTCCCCTAGATAGAGGAAAGGGGACAAACTGTACCAGATATAAGGAACGGCATGAGCAAAGGCATAGAGTTTCTATTTATAGAAGTAATGGACAGTCACTGCATAATGCAAAGGCAGTGGGGATATGAAACAGAATCACAGAGAAGAAACCAAAAGATATCTATAAGCAACCACCCAGATACTATCATCATAATTTTTGGTATGTATCTTTTCAGTATCTTTCTCTGAATATAATAAATATTTCTATATTTTAACAGTAACTTAGGAGCTGATTTACAGCATACTATTTTGGCTTGGGATGTTCTGAGCACTTTTTCAGTTCCTGAGGTATGATTTTAATGGCATGCTTTTTTAATGACTAAAGAGGGTTCTACCATACCAACGTAGCTTTACTTCATCAGGTTGCTTCTGACTTTTTGTTTTGATAATTGATACCGCCATAACCGTCCTAATGATTAAAAAGAAGATGTAAAGGTGAGACAGCACAACACATACAGGAACGTCAAGTTAGTAAGTTTCCATCATTGAGCATAAAGTATATATGATGGGGACAGGACAAGAGCAGAAGAAATGCTGCTCAAAAAAAATGTGAGCAAGAATGTTTTCTATTGTGTCACCGAGAGTGGGCTTTATCGGGAGGCTGTGGAGCCAGGAAACAGGTGGAAGCAAAGAAGTGATAAAGGATCAAATTCACTTTTCACCAGGACTAGTCTGGCTACAGAGTGGAGAATGGATTGCAAGACACAAGTGTAACCCTCTTATTTCGCAATAAAAAGCACTGATCTCCTCATAAATACTCTAACTTGCTCTGGTCCACTGAGCTGGTGGTTGTGAAAGCAGTTTGTTGACTCTGTACCCAGTGCCCACTGGGCCCAGGATCTTGGTGCTCTTCCCACACACTCAAGAGTAAGTGGACAGCACAGAATCAAAGTCACAAATACAGCCATGTGCTTATTTTGATGGAGAATGGTATTTAGAACCCAAGGTTTAGCCATGGATTCTGTTCAGTGTTACAAGGATGTCATTGGAAGCGTGGGTGGGGAGCTTTCAACTAACAAAACTAGGAAAACAGCCACAGTACTACACTCCTTTTACATTGAACTGTTATTAAATAATTGTTAAATAACTTTCAGTTAGGTCTCAAAAATGCCAAAAGAAGAAGGAGAAGGAGCATGTCAAGAAGACAGAGTAAAGTCGCTGGTGATGCCAGTTAAAATTTGTGACCTGGGTAGAATTGTAGTGGGTTTAATGATTCACACCATGGGAGATTTCTAACAGAGGGTCAAGCATGCCATCATTCTTGACGTGAGAAGTAAGAGGGGTGAGAAGTAAGGTAGGGTCCTAGCAGATGACCGTAAATAGAGGCTGCAATTCTTGTCTTTTTAGAGCACACAACTGTCATGGAAAGACAGTTAAAAAAAAACAAAAACAAAAAACCTTAGTGATCACTTGAACCAGTCTCTCTGTTTCAAAGCCTGGAACCCCAAGGCTGTAAAGCTGCACACGCATGGGCCTTGGAGCCCCGGCTCTGGAGTCAGGCACACCTGGGTTTGTGTCCCCTCTTTGCCCATCACTTCCTTATGGCTTTGGACAGATGACTTAACTAGGAAATAATGCATGTTCAGTGCTTGGCATATGGAACATGCCTTATAAATGATCTTTATGTTTGTTATTCCTAATTATAATAATCCTGTCTAATATAGTAATAAGCATTTACAAGGCACTGCATTATTACCATTATTGCTATCGTTGTTCTTGTTATTTATACAAGGTTACAAAAACTAAGTAATAACTGGACTCAAACCAGAATCATCTCTGCTCCGGACCTGAACTCCTACTTCAAACCACTTTCCACTTTAACAGGGCCTTAAACAACGTCCCATCGAGTCTTGAGATTTGGAGAAAGGCCTCACGGAGAAGATGGGCTGACAGAGCTCTAGATCTTCCATCCTCACTTTTATGTGGTATTTCTTTTGAGGAGAACTCCACATCCAAAAATGACTTGCAAACCATTGCAAACCATGCTGTGACTAAAAATGAAATCAATAGCAAGCACGTACCTTGATCTTAAAGAAATGAAAGCAGCTTATGAGAAGTCAAGCAATGAGTGTGAGATAAATTAAGCAACTCCTGTCTCTCCTTTCTTTTGCATTGATAGGAGTTTCACAGGAATCTAAGGTTAGAGGGATAGCTGGAGGCCACACATATAGAATAGATTCACCCACTCACTTCCACCATCCCTTCTCCACTTAAGCTTGGCCAGCTTTCTTACATCAACTGCATCACATACAGGCCTTGGGGACAGACATGTGCCATAGCCCAAGAGGTGGACTGTGGAATGGCTTTGGAATTTGCATCTGGAAAAACTGGATCTCTGGGAGAGGCCAATTTTTTTTCTTAATGACCTTCTTGGTTTATTTGTAGATCAAAGCAATGAAGATATCAAAATGAATTAGGTATTGCTATTGGGAACATGCCAAATTTCCCTCCCATTTTTTAAATTTCATTTTTCAGTTACAGTTGACATTCAATATTATTTAATATTAGTTTCAGGTGTACAGCATAGTGGTTAGATAATTATGTAATTTACAAATAATTCAAGTGCCCATCCGGCACCATACATAGTCATTACAATATTATTGGCTATATTCCCTGTGCTGTACTTTACATTCCCATGACTGTTTTGTGACTACCAATTTGTACTTTTTAATTCCTTCACCTTTTTCACCTAGTCCCCCACCCGCTCCCATCTGGCAACCACCAGTGTTTCTCTGCATCTGTGAGTTTGGTTCTGTTTTGTTTGTTTGTTTTGTTCTTTAGATTCCTCATATAAGTGAAATCGTATGGTATTTTTCTTTCTTGGTTTGATTTATTTCACTTGGCTTAATACCCTCTAGTTCCATCCATGTTGTTGCAAATGGTAAGATTTCGTTATGATCAAGTGATAGTCCATTCTATATATGGACCACCACTTCTTTTTCCATGAGGGAGGCAATTGTTAATCTGAAAATGGCATCTTGTGTTCCTTTGAGCCCCTGACTTGTCAGGCTCCAATTTATCTCTCAAATGAAGATAATTTTATTTTCTGGGCCCAAAAGATGCAAAATACGAGAAGGCGTTGTGAACGCGTTGGGCAAAGCAACTGAGCAGATGGTTTGTGTGATAGGCTTGATTGTAATTGGTGGCCTAATTTTGAGAAGCTTCTTGCGAAGCTGACTTCACCTACTGAGTGGTGTTCTGAAACTACCTTTTGGCTTATAGTTCACTATGCTCTCATCCTCCTCCCCTTTGTAATACTTTGAATCAATTGCTTCTGTGTAATCAAGTTTTGTACTTACAGTGGAATACAAGAATGGACTTTCTTCCATTCTGAAAATTAATTCTTCACGTTAGAAAAAGATTTATGCTTCTGAGTCACAGAAAAGCCAACACCCTCCAAATTGAAAGGCAATACCACTAGAAGAAAAAAGAATGAAAACCAGTGAATCAATTTCCCCTTCCGTACAGATCTGAGAGGTGAGATAGTTCTCATTTCCTCCAAGAGGCTTCCGGCTCTGCCAAGTTGAGTCAGCATGCTGCAAATTGTTCGAGAGGGTTTTTGGATCACGTATGCTAGCTGGAAGAGACTAAACTGGGTCAAGCTAACTTCTGCCAGGTGCCTTAGGATTTGGGGAGATAAGGGAAAATTCTTAGCACTCTAACTCAATTTTGTGGTTCTTGTTATTGTCTGTGGTGTTGTGGGGAAAGAATAGGAGAGAGACCAGATATCTGAGAGGAATTCACCCATTCTTGCCTTTTTTGAACCCTGATATTAATGTGATTCCTGGGTGTGGCAGCCAAGGAGAAGCGCTGCTCAGATCTTCCTTTAAGAGAGTATCTTTGGTGAGCAGTGTACTTATCTGCCAGTCTGCAGGTTCTGAAACTTTGTGGTCCATGGCAACATTTGCACCAAGGGTATGCTTTTCCAGAGCAGCTCCTAGCCAATGACCAAGCATGGGGTGGGGAACTGACTAGAGGCGGCATTCCTGCCCAATGGAGGAATTTCTCTAGTGGGAGTTGTTGCTTTGGGACTCCCTGTCAGGCTAGCCAGGTCTTTCCCAGAGCTGCCCTGCAGTCTGAAGCTCTACATACCCAGTTTTTCTTCCTTCCTGCTCTTCCCTCACGGATGTCAGACTTGCATCATGATTTGAGGCTCTCCTCACTGTTTCCTGCTCCTTTTCCTTTTTCTCTTTCTTATCTCCCAATAATGTCTTGCATTTCTAATTCCTTCCCGGTGTCCACTTCCTGCGGGACTATGCAGAGGCAATGGGGAAGAGGCAGAGCTCTCTTTTCCCATACCACATCTCCGGCTGCTCCTCCACCCTGCCTTGGCTTTCCACCCTAAGCAGCCTGTGCTCCCTCCCTTAAGCAGCAGCTGTGGCCTTCAGCAGTGTTTGCCCTACATTGTCATGTGGTCTTTTGCCATTTACTTTCCCAATGGAAACACCAGGCCAAAGCAGATTGGAAACAGCGAAGTGTCTTTAATGAATCGAAAGTAAATATGAAAAGCGAAGGAGGTGCTGAGATGTTAGAGCAAAGGCAGTCCCAGCAGGGCAGTTGAGGGGGGAGGGGTGTTCATTCTCACTTGGAGGAGGAGGAGGTAGTGAACATCTCAAACTTAGAACTAATTTTTCCTTGTAATTTTAATGAGAGAGCAAATTAATATAGATGCATTATTTCACCTTTTCAACTCCTCTGCTTACCCCAAAACTACCAGTTCACTTGACAAGTAGTAGAATAAATTCATTCCTATTTTATTCTGTTTCCCTTTCTGTTATCATAACTCAGGGAAATAGCCAAAAGTCGGGAGGGATGATAAGCCAGGGGAAATAAATATGAATGAGCTGAATAAGGCAAAAACTCTTCAATCAATGTTTAATCGAACAATTGCTACAATTTAGAATGATCATTATTCTGTTTTAATTTTTCAAAGTAACCTATCCAACTTCGTCTTAATTACTAAAATGAAAAAGACCCAGGAAATCAAAGAAAAAATGACTTTTTGCAAAGTGAAAACCGAGCAACTGGTCGTAACCAAGTTACCTACTTGGAGGTAAGAAGAAAGATTAAAATATTCTGAAAATTCAGAATAAATATTGTGAAAATATTCTGAAAATGATACTTCCAACAATGGATTCTGAAGGCAGGAAATTAACTTTAAAAAATTAAAACATACATCTAAATGCAATTTATTTACAATCGCTAAGTGTAGATTCTCTTCACTTTGGCTTGAAACATGAAAGATGAATTACCCCAATCAAATCCTGTCTGTCCCACGGAAATGTCATTCACAGGCACCAGAAATGCTGCACGCGTTTCTCTCTCTCCTCTCCCTTCTCTCTTCACTGCTCTCTCCTGTCACCGTTCCAAAGCCTATAAGGATGCCCTAAGTATAGGAGTCTGTTGGGATAGGGGTTATAATATCAGCACTAAAAAATACTTCAAAGACTTCTCATCACCTGCACCGCCAGCAAGGCAGGAACGCCATGTTAAATGATCTGGGCTGAGGATGGTGACAAATGTGCACGCCCCGCCTTCCCTGCTTCCTTCCGTCTGTGTATGGCCTGAAACAGCTGACTGGGACAGCCTTTGATCTTCCATCTAATCAACTGACTTTTCCCATGGGAAACAGCCAATGA
Organism: Anoura caudifer; assembly: GCA_004027475.1. Lineage (NCBI taxonomy): Eukaryota > Metazoa > Chordata > Mammalia > Chiroptera > Phyllostomidae > Anoura > Anoura caudifer. The sequence continues at coordinate 511 of PVKU01001866.1, read as the reverse complement.
AGCCCAAACTGACACCCAGGCAACAAGCCACATCTGACACTTCAAAAAAAAATCAGTAAAAGTGACCGCTATGAGTCACTAAGGACAAACAGCATTCCTGAAAGAAATGAACATGACGAGCAGGAACACATCAGTGCTTGCTTTGAAAACGCTATGGGTCCCTGTAGACCTGAATAGTATTCAAGCCTGAATTCTCTCCACTTGTAGGATACTTTCTATTTGCTGTTCAATTTTCCAAAAATATAACTATTTCCTCTCCATTTTCTTTTTGACTGTGACAAACTAGCACTGCAGAAACTTTTGCTTCCGGCCAAGATGGAGGCATAGGCAGATGCACTGTGCCTCTTCTCACAACCAAATTAAGGACAACAAAGATTTAGAAACAAGAAAACAACCAGATCTCAGAAAATCAAACTGTTTGGAAGTCCAACAACGATTCATCCAGACCGGTAAGAGGGGCGGAGTCGAGGCAGGAAAAAGCGGAGGTGCGGACCAGGCACGCAGGCAGCAG